>JAJSOF020000042.1:15764809-15811965 GCA_025594305.2 Periplaneta americana
GTTGTGGGAACCTGCAAGTGTATCGCAGAGGTTGCAGCAGTGGCATCAGTACGCTAGAGGGATGGCTTGGAGGTAGAACGTGTGTTGTGAAGGGCACGAGCTCCTATGTAGGCCGGGGATCGAACTGGGTTCGATAAGTCTACTAGTAGCTGCGTAGTCCAACGTGTTGTGGGATCCTGCGAGTGTATCGCAGAAGATATTCGTGTGGAGTTTAGCGGAGAGTTTTGTGATGTACTAATTATCTTGAACTGCATTCATTTTTCTGTCTGACTAGCGTGCAGTCAACTCTGGTTAAATACCGGTCGGTATTTTTATTTCAGGTTATTCTTTCTCTAGCTGTGATATAACTAAAAGTCTACCACAAACTACAAGGAGTTCAGTGAGATGGTTTTGGTTTACGTTTTACTTAGTTATTGCAGCAGAACGAATTTGACAAGTATGAAATTCACAATGAAGGCACCCATTGTTGTGTGACGTTTGAGGGGTGGCCAATTTGAGTGTAACGGCTATGTGTGTGCTGAGTGTTGGTTACGTCAAGGTTGTATGACAAGATGGATGCCAGCGAGGGGGAGTACCTGCCTATGTAAGGTAATTAGCTGGATTTGATTAACATTACTCTGTGAAGAAGATATTTTCTGTGCTACGAATTTATTTTGTTGTTTATTCTAAATAAATGGTTGTGTTTAACATAGGGAGTGTGTGTTGTTACTTAACTACCTCGACACGTAGATTACCATCCTGATCATAACGTTTCATGGCAGGGTTATTTGGTATTATTAAGATATTTATCTTTTATTCTATTAACAAAGAAGACCAACCAGACCCAGTGACGGTTCAACACTACTGAAAAGTTGTCGATGGAATTTCTCACAGATCCTCTTCCTGTTACGAAGCATTTAGTTTTATTGATCCATTTAAGAGATACTGACTTGTAACACTTTATGTGAGCTACTCTGTATGCACATTATAATGCACCACATCATACCAACGACACACTCCTATGTGCATTCCATAGGATACACGGAGATATAATTTCCATGCTTGACCTCAGCATTAAGAGGTAATATAGTCAGTATATTGCTTTGACCACCTTTTATATTTTGGAAAGATCTGGTATTCAATCAGGCATTGAACACCAGAACCATTCTGGAAGTTATGACGAAATTAAATGCTTCCTTCACCTGGGCTTTAACCAGGTTCTTCCAGTCTATATTGAATCTACCTTCGTCTTCAATTGAAGAGAGAGAGAAAAGGAATCATATTTGTTGAAACCATTAAATGACTACATTTACTTGCCTCCAGTTCTGTTGTCAAGTCATTCAAGCAGATTTCAGCATTACTAATGACCTCAACATGTATTATTTCATTTCCTCCGCTTTTTTTCTCTTGAAGACAAAGTTAGATTCAAACTTTAAAAATCGTGCTTTCCATATATCGTCACTGCACCTCCAAAATCCTCTATGTGTTTTTTTAAAACGATTTTGTAGGAGAAAGAAAAAAGCATCGTTACTCTTAATTTTCTTGATTTTCAAAGCTACTTTCAGTATAACTTCAATAAATGCAAGAAAAATGATTAAATTATACCGCAAATAGGTTTGAAAATCAAGGAAATTAAAAGTGACATTTGCTTTTCTTTTTCTCTTGCAAATTATTTAAAAAAACACAGCGGATTTTGGAGGCACAGTGATGATATAATTAGTAATGTGTGGTTGATGGTCAGCTGAATTTCAATACCGAGTACAGAATGAGTAGTATTTGAATTCATATGGTGAAAAGTACATAAAAATTAATTTTAAAAGTCACAATAAAATGTGAAGTACCGGTACAATATTTACAGTCTATTCAGTTAAGTACCTTAACAATTCAGGAGAAATGTGAAATTAAGTGCCGTAGAAGTCTACACCTGTGCTAGATATAAAACTCTGTTTGACAAGCCGACAAAAAGAATATACGAGGAGGTTTAATTGTGATGTGTATAAGAAGTTTGTGTGGTTGAAAGGCTGTGATATTAAAAATGCGCTATTCTGTTTTCCATGTCTTTTGTTTGGTAGCGATTCTAACTGGACTCAGAAATGAAAAGATTAATAAACATGTAAATTCGGCGAAACAGATAAGTAACACCTTGAACTTGGCTGGGTTGAGAAGAGTGAATATTTAGGAGAGTTTAAGTTCAACTCATAAACAAGCTGTTGAACATAACAACAACAGCGTGAGAAAAAACAAAGAAGTGTTGTCTAGAAATTATTGACTGTATCAAGTTTTGTGGAACCAACAAGTTAACATTATGAGGGCATAATGAAAAGATAGGGTCTGACAATCAAGGAATATTCCTCAATTTGGTGAAATATACAAGTGAAATAGATTCGATGTTCAAGTCCATTTGGAGACCTCTTCGCCATTTATAGGCCTGTAAAATGAGCTATTGGAATGTATATTGGACGTATTCAGAGAGGAAATTTTAGCAGAGATTGAGGAAGCCGAATTTGTCTCTGTTCTTGCTGACGAGATCACAGATATATCTGGAAATTTGTGATTGTGGTTGTAGTTCGGTATTGTAACAAAGAAGAAAAAGCTGTGGAGAGGTTCTGGGGTTTCTTTAACACAACCGAACAAGATGCAAATGCAATATCAGAGCTAGAAACAATTTTAAAACAAAGAAAGATAAGCTTATTGGACAGAGCTACGATGAAGCAGCTATGATGAGTGGTGTATTAAATGCAGCACAAGCAAAAGTTAGAGATTGTTACAAATATGCATATTTTGTGCATTGCTATGCCCATTGGTTGAATCTCATAATGGAAAGAGCCGCTAAACAAAATACAAAGGCTCGCAGTGAAAACTGTGAAAATGAAAACCCTAGCAAGCGTCGTAAGGTCAAAGGGAATCAGACAAGGGTTGCGGCAGCCAAGGAGTGTGTGACTTCATTATCACACAAGCTAACACTCGATTGCAATTCATAGATCATCTTATAGTACCTTCTCTTCTGTGTCAAGAAAAATTTTAATGCTACCAAAGATCATTTCCTGAAAATAACCTAAATGTATATATGAAGCTTTTTCCAATGTCTGATAAAGACAAACTAAAAAACCGGACCTCACTGTGTTGTATCAGAGACAAAAATTCAGAAATATCAGTGACGCAGTCAAGCTCTTGCAGTTTTTTCTATCTGAGAATTTGCAGGCCTCATTTTCAGAAGTTGTGAAACTATTACGCATAGCTATCACCATACCAATGACAACTTCCAAACCAGAACGTTGCTTTTCTTATTTGAAAAGAGTAAAATCCTATCTTAGAAATACGATGAGAGAAGAGAGACTGATTGCATTAGCCATGTTGTCCATTGAAAAGACTATGTTAAACGACATCTCAGACTTTAATAAGAAGGTGATTCAAAAGTTTGCAACCTACAAGACAAGGCACATGGAACTAATCTTTAAATAAGGCAAGTTGCATGATTTATAATGTATGCAGCCCCTCTGAATTCAATACCCACGAGTCACCACTGTTATTAATTATATTGTTTTAAATTTTCATTATTTCTTGTACTTCCATTTGCACATGGTGTCCAGATGGTAACTCTCTGAAACAGTCAACATATCACATGAAGGGCCTGATGCACTGGTTCTAGTGGATGAAAAAGATTGTACTTTATGACTTTTTAAAGTATATCTTTCATTTGTAGCATTTCTCTGTTATGTATAATAAAAATTATTTCTGAACCATAGAAATTCTAATTACAATACGTAACAAAAAATTGTTTATGTTCATTTCTTAGTGTTTATTGGATGAATTCGACTGCTGAACACGAATATACCATTAGTTTCTTCCAAATGTCGATACTTTTTTAAATAAACAACTATTATGGTTTTTAATAATTTGCTAATACAGAGTTGGGCAGATAAAACCGGCCCGCCTCATTTCATTTGATTTCAAATTATGTTGTCTATCTTTTATTCCGCATGTTTAGTTACATTGTTGCTTGTTACATGCTATAACTTACAAATGATTTATAAACTGTTCTGTTTGTTGTTGCAATGTAAAGAGTTGTTTTGTGAATAAGAATAGTTCTTTCAAATCAAATGAGATGAGACGGGTCGGTTTTATCTGCCCAACCCTGTAATTTTGAATTTTCCGCTCTTTTGTGATAATCTTAGTAGTTCAAAGCGATTATCAGTAAATGGCAATGGCGTTTTTCATTAGTAACATCAGTGTACATCGACATCTTTAATTGTCATATCTATGTATATCGATATTTTGCACAAAACGTCTTCCTGTTGTTTGTGAAATTCTAAATTGCAACTACTGCAGTTCAGTGATTATGGAAACGATTGATTCTTGTTTTTTGGTGAAATATGTCAGTATCCAGACGTTGTAAATTGCCTGCAGACTCATTTTGTTATGTTTGTGGACATTATATCGCATCTAAAAAAGTGAAACATAAAATTGTGTTTGGGACAAAGTTCTGTATCGCTTACCAAGCTTATTTCAGTGTAGCGGTTGGAGACCAAACTGTTGGATGGACTTCTCATGTGTCTTGCGATAGCTGTAGGTCTACCTTAGAGAGTTGGCTACATGGAAAAAGAAAATCTATGGCTTTTGCAGTTACTCGAATATGGAGAGAGCCAACCAACCATCACGACAACTGTTACTTTTGTATGGTTGACATTACACATTATAAAAGTACAAAGAACAGAGCACATTCCATATCCTAGCATACAGTCATCTATTGCTCCAGTACCGCACTCTGAGGAGTTGCCAATTCCATCGCCACCACAACAGAATGTATCTGAAGATGAAGATGTACAAAATCCTAGTGATGACAGTGATTTCTGCAATAATGACGAAAGCCAAACAAATAAACCACAGTTCTTCACTCAACAAAAATTGGACGACCTTATAAGGGAGTTGGAACTAACCAAATCAAAGGCCGAACTCCTTGCATCCTGTCTTAAGGAACATAACTTGATTGCTAAAGGATACAAAATAAACAAAATATAGAGTAAGACATAAGGATTTTGAGTGCTTCTATGAAATATCTGAAAATCTATGTCTTTGTAGCAATGTTAATGCTCTTTTTCAATATATCCAGATTCCTCATAAATCAGACCAGTGGCGTCTTTTTATAGACAGCTCAAGCAGTAGTCTTAAAGTTGTCCTACTACAATGGGAACAAATTTTCTTCCATTCCAGTGGCTCATTCTGCACAGCTGAAAGAAACGTATGAAAATGTCAAGCTGCTCTTGGAAAAATTCAACTATGGAAGCCACAAGTGGGATATTAGTGATGATTTTAAAATGTTGGGGTTTCTTCTTGGGCTTCAAGGTGTCTACACCAAATATTCCTGCTTCCTCTGCCTATAGGACAGCAGGGCAGACGGTCAGCATTACACCAGGAAACACTGGACAAAAGGAAAAGAATTGAAGCCAGGCACACACATTGTAATAAATGAACCTCTTGTGTCTACAGAGAAGATTCTGTTACCCTCACTGCATATCAAACTTGGACTAATCAAACAATTTATCAAAAGTATGAACAGTAACTCTGAGGCTCTAGCTCTCATCAGACAAATGTTCCCCAAGTTATCTGAAGCAAAAATATAAGGTGGAATTTTTACCGGGCCACAGATTCGAGTGATGTTACAGTCTAAAGAACTTGTAGATGTTATGACTCTTGACGAATGCAATGCTTTTGAAGTGTTTAGAATGGTAGTGCAATGGTTTTTTGACAACAAAAGAAGTGACAATTACAAGAAACTGATTGAGAATTTGATGCAGAATTACCGTGTGCTAGGGTGCAGAATGTCAGTCAAAATGCATTATTTGTTTTCTCATATTAATTTCTTTAGACCAAATTTAGGAGATGTAAGCGAGGAACATGGGGAACGGTTTCACCAGGACATTCAGCTTATGGAAAGAAGGTATCAGGGTCGTTGAGATTGTGCAATGATGGGAGACTATATATGGAGCATCGTATGTGCAGAGGAGTCAACAGAACATAAAAGGAGAAGCTGTTCTCGTGTACATTTCTGAATGATGGTATTGTTGTTTTCCTTTTTTCAGTGTTATTCAGTATTATTTGAACTTGTGTGAACCACTATAGAATGTATTGTATATTAGATTTCACTTTATTTCTCTAGTTATATTAAGTAAACATGTAATTTTGGTTGTTTTTAAGAATATTGAAGAATGGATTATTACATCCAAAATATCGACATTGGGAAAAAAACCACCCCTATATTCATAATCAACATCACCAAATTAAGCAATAAACACCAAAAAATAAGGTAAACAAAAAGTTGCTCAAATTTTGTTACGCAGTGTTAATTGTGAAGATTGTTTCACTCAGTGTGACATCTGGAAAAAAGGACTAAAAAGTGAAGATTCCATGTATGAACAATCTAAGCATTTTTTACTAAGTTCATTCTTTCTCCTTCACTCACACACTGCAGACAATGATCGTGAAGCAATTGAAAGGAATGGTGGAAGGCCATGGAATTCTGTTCTGTCTTTACTCAGAACTTTGATCCACATCACAATAACACCTTTCCAAGGTTACTTTGATTTCTGGGAATAAAAATAAGTCGCATGGTGCTAAGATTATCGAATTACAATAGATGAGACAACACACATTTTTTTTTGTGCTGATCAGAAACTTCCTAGTAATGAAAGCCCTATGACTTAGTGTGTAGTCAGGCAATAGGAACAAACTGTTTTCTTCTTGACACTTACACTGTAAACAAGGGAATCTCTGAAACAAACACTTCAAAATTTCCAGATAATAGTAACTGTTTGGTCACTGGTCACAAGCATTTTGTGCACATCTCCTTTGCTGTCATACAAAATAACTTACAGTCTTGTTTATGTTTTATACAGCGGAACCTCGATACAACATATTACTATGATCTACCAAAGTTGTTGTTGTTTTCTAATGCCAGGCGTTTGACAATAAAGTCATTTGACCTCTTGCACTCCAATATTTTTCAAAGATATTATCATGGCCAGCCACTGAAGCACAGATTTTGAGGTGTTAAATGGCAAGTTGTAGCCGATTTAAGTGAACACCATATTTTAACGTTTTGGTGGCTACTTCATTCACACACAACCCCCAGAATGTCTGGAGGACCACACCTGCTGTTGGTCGACGGGTCCATTGGACCTAGCTGGGAGATCTTGTTGATCACCAGCTTTCCCTCCTTAAGCCACTGGAGGACGATTTTAGTGCCATAGCAGGTCAGCAGTAGGAACAGTAAAGTAGAAAGAGGAGAAAGGAAAGGGAATTTTATATAGCTTCAGTTTCAATAATTTTGTTGCATTTCTTGCAGAGGACTGAGATATTCCAGTTTTCGGTTCTAAACGCTTTAGAGATTTTTGAGGGGTCTGTTCTACTCTTTCACCAATCTCACCTAATTTTTCCTCTGTAAGAACACTACGTTTTCTGTTTGATTTTCAATTGTTCACCGAGCCTGTTTCTTTAAATCGTTTAGAGAGTCTTCTAATTGTTTCAGCAGAAGGCACAGGTCTGTTTGGAAACTTTATTCGAAATTAACGTCTTGTGTTCACACACGACCTTCTGCCTTTTATGTATGTATTGTACAGATGTACATGTTCACACATTGAGAGTTTGTTGGTAGGCATTACCTAAATACACAAAAATCACTAAACTTTATACACATGAAGACTCATGACTTTTTTAACATGACTTGTGACTACAGTGAATGTCATATGGCAACTGAGGATCTACTACGCCACACCTGTAACAGCCTGCGCATTGGAGATAGTGCAGGAAATGGGCCGCCAGTAACCTGCTCTTTTCTCTCCTTCTTTTCAAAGATCCCCCTCTGTTACTCTTTTCCTTACTTTGATACAGTATTTAGAATGGTTTGATATTTGTAATTTGTATCTACACTCACCAGCAAAAAACCGGGGCACCTAAGGTATCTCAATTTTTTTTTTTTTTTTATGAGGTAAGAATCAGAAAACCCATTATGAAATGAAGAAAACATTGCTTCCCAACAAACGAACTTATTTTAATTATGACTTGTGTTATTATTTTCAACGCCAAACAATGGGTATAATTAAAAGGCGTAAAAACTTACAAATTGTATTAATTTTCTTCCAAATGTTCAACTGGTTTCGTGGTCACCCAGATGTTGCTGATAGCGGGTATTGTCTCCCCGTGACTGTATGACTGCTACCATTCGCCAATTCAACCCTTCGATCAGATTCTGGATGACAATCTGGTCGATTCTATTCCATTCTTCACGTAGAATATTCGGAGCTGCTGTAAGTTGCTGTGAGGAGGTAGATGACTTCTAACTCTGTTTCCTAGTATGTCCCACACATGTTCAATAGGGTTTATATCAGGACTTCTTGCTGGCCATGCCATCCTATTCAATCCAACGTCGTGAAGGAACTGATCCACGATTCTTGTAGCATTGTGATGCATTAACAGGAACTCTTCACCAGTAAGTGGGGCATATAGTACCATATGTTCAATTGGAACCTCTTCGATGTATCTTGGAGCAGTCAAAGCATGTCCATTAATGAAAACAAGTTCTGTGTGAGCTTCATATGAAATGCCACCCGATACCATTACTGATCCACCTTGGAAACTGACACGTGAACTGAAGGTACATGGAGAAAAACGTTTTCCTTCTCTTCTCCATACTCTTTCACGTCCATCTGTAAACTAAATCTCGATTCATCTGTGAAGAGCACTCGTCGCCACTCCCCCATATTCCAATTATTATGAATGTGAGCAAAACGTAATCGTTCAACAGGATGTTGCTGGAGCAATTCTGGGCCTTTAGCTGGTCTCCTGGAGTTCAGCCCACATTCATCCAGACGTCCTTTTACAGTTCTCTCACTCACATTAACTTGTCTTATTTCCTGGAGGACTCTTCTGGTCTCAACAGCCGTGGAATGGCGATCTCTTAATGTGTTGAGGACAATAAAATGGTCGTCACAAGCCGAAGTTACTTGTTTTCTCCCTGAACCAGGTCTCCTGGAATAACCTCCTATCTCTCTAAAGCGATGGTACACTCGTACGGTCGATCGAAGGAATCCCAAGAACTGCAGCCACATAACACTGACTATTCCCACCTTCTATCAATGCAACCACTTTTACTGAATCAGTAGGACTTACGACATTTATATACAATGAAGTACTCCAATACTGCCTCAAAAGAGCTTACCAGTGTGTAAACTTCTTCAGTTTGGCTTGAAATGAGTCTGAGAAGTTTAGACACAATATTGCAAGAAGAACAGATCTTCTTTTCAGATCATTGTTGCCTATTACATATTCAATATTACATTGTTACTTATCATAAAATAAATGAATGACCAAATGAACCTCAGCACACCTACAATTATTTAAAAAATCCTACAATTTAAAAAAATTTTAAAGAAAATGTAGGTGGCCTGGTTTTCTGCCGATGAGTGTATTTGGAAACATTGTTTATACCGGTATCAGATGTTTCAGTCCGTTAATATGGTATATGTTATATTAAAATGTTCAGTTGATTATGCGTACAGATAACTTCATTTCACTGATAGTCAAGCAGCATACTGATAGTGTTCTCAGTTGAATTTCTGGTGCTTCAATTTTTAACATCCTGCATTAATGCTAATAGTTTTTTTTTTTGTCCAGAAGAGTTTATATTGTACTGTTCGTCTTTTTGAGATACCTACACTTTTTTTTGCAATTTTTTTGTATTATTTTGTTAACCCTTTGAAGCGCAGTGGTTACAGTATGTAACCACCTTTTAAATTTGAGTTTCCCGCTTACTTACAGAGTGGTTTTTATTTCAAAACTACTGTGGTGCGTTCACTGGTCCCTAGTAACTGTAGAAGAATTTTATTTTCCCTATATTTGTGTTGCTCATCCTGTTCACTAAGATGGCCGATGTTGTTGTGTATAGTTAGGGTGTGGAAGACTCGCTACGTGTTTTTATTTCAGTTGTATGCTAAAATATCACAGTTACGTAAGTTTCTATTTGATATTATTTGTCTTTCGGCCTTTTAGAACACTTTTCAGTAACAAGATTGTAATTTCTTTAACACATGTGGCGTCAATATAGAAATAATTTGGTGTGTTCAAAACGTAACCACCATGCAAACAAGGTAGTTATGCTTACCATATCCAACAAAATGTTCCATTTGTGTGTCAGCTTATTCATCATGGCTACAAGGAAGAGATGGTTGGTGACAATCACAAAGTGTTTTTGACTACTTTTTCACAAGTTTGAATCTGATGATCTCTCTAAGGCAGCAAAATATCTACACATGTGGTACAGTTAGACATGGGCATATTGATTTACCACATGACAAGAAAAGAGACCGCGACATGAAATGTGGTGAGAGTGATAGCCGTACGTCATATGCTGGAGTGTCCTGGCTCAAGTGGAAGGATAGAAGGTCCATTCTTTTCTTTTCTAATTACCACGATCCATCTATTGTCGCCACTGTTTCAAGGAAAGAGAAGAATGGAACAACCACTGAAATTGCTTGCCCACAACTCGTGAAGGACTACAACAAATATATGGGTTATGTTGACAAAGCTGATATGTTGAAGTCCTCCTACGAGATTGATAGAAAATGCAGAAAATAGTGGCACCGCTTTTTTTGGCATTTTGTTGATGTCACTGTGACTAATGCTTTCTTAGTATATTCATTGAGAGATGAAGGTGGAGAAATGACTCAACAATTTCAGGTTGGCTGTTGTTGTTGGTTTGGTCGCAGCTAATATTCCAAAATCTAGAGGGACAAAGACAGTACTAAAATCTGTGCACAACTTCAAGCCAACGGTCCCATATGAAAAAAAGATTCGACAAGGTGGCACATATGCCTATGCGTGGATCTTCAAGACTCTGTGCTTATTGCAGCGCTAAAGTTCAACCACACAGGAGTAAATGGCCTGCAACATATGTGTTTTGGAACTTTGTCTTAATGATACCAGAAACTGTTTCCTTTTGTATCAGTCACAATAAGTCTAAAGGCATTGTGTTCTGCAGTAGTGCATAGTGGTTTTACCATGAAACCACCCATTTCTTGTGTCAAAAATGGAAGTTTTTCAAATTTTTTAAATTTGAGGCACTTCTCTTAGACAAATAAAAGTTTGATTTCATTGCAAACACAATTTTTTTATTTTCCTCCCAAATGCGTGCATCAAAGGGTTAAATCTATTGCATATCACATCTGAACCTTCATTCTTGTTTATGTGGAATGTTGTAAAGTCTTTGTCTAATTATTCTGTATATTTTACCCCATTTTCTTTCTTGTAATTCCATGAGCATTTTGATCTTTGGTTTGATTTGAATGTTTGTGATCTTGTAGGTCTAGCAATTGTGATATTAATCATTCTGTGTGCACAATCTCGTTGTCTACAATTTTTATTGTTGCTCCAGAGGATGTTTTTGTTGATAGTAGTGTTAGATCTAGGTTGGCGGTTGATGCTCAAAAAATGTTTTACACACAACTTTCAAACATATATAAAACAAGTCCTCCAATAACAGCATTGAAGCCAGTGGTGTTTGCTCGCACCACTTGTTACATTTGTTGCAGGACAAGCTAAATTCGTTAAGTTAAAAAAAATAGCTTTGTTTTCAGAAATGAAGAACATGAATTTGAAACGAAATGCTCCTGCTTTTTAATATTGCAGTAAAAATAAATGAGAGTCATATTATGCTATTGTTCTCGTCCAAGTGTGCATTGCAATATGCTACGAAGTCAGCCAATTCTATGAACCACTTTGAGTCATTCATTGACAAACTATATTGCTTTTATCATATCTCCCATAAGAAATAAATGGAACTAAATAATATTTTCCAAGTTTTAGAAACAGTAAACTGGACTTCGATGGATGGCATGTAGCATCAGAGCTACGAAAGGAGTGTAGAAAGCTTAGCCAACTCTTTCTCAAATAACATTCGTAGAAGATTAGAGAAAATTGAGGAATATAAGTTTAATTGAAGACCTTGGTCTTATGATAGACATACTGGAACTCCCTTTACTCTCTTTAGCATTACACAGTCAGGGGCTAACAATAGTGAAATCTGTCTACCTGAGCACTGCATGGAAAGCTTTGTCCATAGTTAGGACCAGAAGATTATAAAAGCATTAACTTTGTTTTTAGCAACAAACATATAAAAGGGAACAGCTAATTTTTTTGATAACATGAACAGCAGATTGAGGATGAATCATGTATAAATCTTGTATCATTGTTCAGAACCCACAACGTGCCAGCCTGGAGGGGATGGAGAAGACAGATTATATGAAGTGCACCATATCTGTGAATGATTTTAGATATTTGATTGATGAAAGAGACTTTGGTTCCTGGAAGAGACACAATTCCAGAACCAGTAAAAGTGAGTTTTGCAGAAGCAGATAGAGAATTTACTTTAATACATAACGTTGCAACAGACAAAATACATTCTCTGTTTGGTGAAAACATTTTGCATCTGATGACTTGAGAGTGAATTTGTGCTCAAATGTAAATGACTTATTTTTATATGGTAAAATATAAAGAAAAATATTTATCAAAACATTAAAAATACTTAACAAAAATTTGACTCGATCACATCTTCTGTCATATAAGAAACAGTGGCGGCTCCTACCCAAACAAGTAGGTGAAAGGCTAAGTGGGATTAGTATAGCACGATAATAGAGTTTAAAAATACACTTCCATAAAAATTGGACCTGCAAGACTCATCTATTTCTTGTATATTAAGTCAATCCTCCGGTTCTTGACAGCAGCAAATCTAGCCATGATGTCTTCATAAAATGGCTGCTCCTTCATCAGTTCACACAAAGGTTCTTTCTGAATAGAAATATTTGCCAATGCTGTGAGTGTTTCTTGTGAAATTGTATTCCTCCTAAAGACTTAATTCTATTTAAACACGAAAGCTTCTTTCTACAGATGGAATTGTTAAAACTAAGGCAAATAATTTGTATGATTCCTCAAATACATCCTTATTTTCTTTCATCTCATCTGCATACAGGAGCTGCAGTTCATTCTTCAAACGGTCAGTTTTGTTGAATATCAATGGATAGCAGTGTTGTAAATTTTCAAGTGCTGTAGAAGGGAAATCTTTAGCATACTTATCAAATTTTAAAGTATCCACAAGGCCGAGAAATTATAAATTATCACAGTCTTGAAATCTCACTTTCATTTCCATTGAAATAGAATAAAAAAATCTCGAAAAACAAAATTCTGAAATTTCGAAAAATCTCATCCCCTGTCAAGGTACTGTATTCTCTTTTCCGAGTTAAGCTGGTCATTCCTTTAACTTTCCGAGAAATACTGGAAATACTGGTCATTTCTTTTATTGTTTATTACAGTATAAGTACTTTTTATCTTGGATATGCAGTATGTAATGTCCAGCGATTTTTTCTGTAGAACATAAAATAGAACATCGGTCAAAGAAAACAAAGAAAAAATATCATTGAATACTACAGCCAGAAAGGTAAATTCAAAACTATTCTATCATTAGAAACCCCTTACTAAATTGTGTAGATTTCTTGTCAGACAGTTAGTCATTCATAATTAACTCAAAAGCTTGTTTCAAGTTTTCCCGATCCTCTACAATTACATTGAGTAATTTTGAATTAGAACACCAGCGAGTTTCTGCTAAGGTTGGTATACGTCTAGCTGATAATGAATCTATTACATGTGTTCTTTTTTATGAATGGTGGAAAAATGACGGAATCCCACTGATACTCTCAAAAAATATGCGACATTTAGAATTTCATTCTAAACTCTGTTATAGCACCAAGTTTAACCAATGCACGAAAACAGATTGAGGTGCTTTGTCCTTAGCTTTGTTCTGGAGACCGTTCAAGTGACCCGCCATTACGCTTGCTCCGTCATAGCACTGTGCTACCAACTTGTTCTCAAAAATACCCCATTCAAAAGGTTGAACAATGCTTCAGAGGATCTATCAGCACTAACATTATGAAACCCCAGGAAACGTTCAACAATAATTCCTTCAGAATTTACATATCTTATTATCATAGAGGACTATGACGTCTGAGTAATGTCTGTGCTATCATCAACTTCAATAACAAAAAAAGTTGTGTTATGAATCTCATTTTTCACGTGGTCATTGATGTAGTCAGATATACAGTCTAGGACTCCATTTTGTATGGTCTTAGAATCACCGGTGAATACACTGTTAATTTCAGAGTAGTGGTTTTGAATTTCCAGCGGACTGCTAGATATTAATAATGCAAGTAGTTCCTTCAAGGATTTATTGAAGAAACACTTTCATCGTGACCCCTAAATCCAAGTTCTTGTTTGCTTAAATATAGCACTCAATGAATTATAAGTTGGAAAAAAATCCCATTTAAGCGAACATTTTCATTGGAATGGACAAGATGTAATTTGCATTTTTCCGAATGGCATTAACAATTGTATTCCTATCCTTCAGGAAAGTGTTGAGTTGCAATTTGCATTTCAGAATCTTTGTGTTTGTTTAGAGCTCGCGTTATGTTCTTAGAATCTGAAAATCCTTCTTTATTCCAAACATTGTGATTATTGCTAAAAAGCAAACAGGGTCAACAAAATAATTTCTCTAAATAGGGGCTACTGCATAGCCATGGAAATTCAGAAAACCAAGAGTTTTTGAAGTTAACATAATATTTACCGTTTTTTTCCTTTTTTACACTAATACTTAATGCTGTGGTAGGTCGTCCTGTTGTCAAAATGTCTTTTTTCTCTTCGTCTTTCCATCTGGAAAACGGTGTCTCAAGTAGCGCACATACAGTATCATTCATTATCACAGACACACACTTAACAAACTTTCACTTATAAACTGCCTGACACCCTCACAAGGAAAAGATCAGAGCTATACTGCGGGTGTGGGTGGAGGTGTCAAGGCGAGGAGCGAACAATTTGCTTAAAACTGATTTGAGCAGTTCGGAAGTATACAGCACTGATGTGGGAATGCTTGGTTGTTGAAAACATCCCTTCACATGTGTAGTAAAATCACAGTTTTCTGACGTCACGTTGTCATGGTAACAGCTGTTTGAAGGACACATTCTGTTCATGTGCACTGACAGGTATAAGAGCAGGATGAACCCTCGCTCGCTCAAACATTTCATACAACAAAATGTTGTGCAACATTCCACTGTGCGTTGGTAATCACTCCAGTATGAGGAGGTCTATCTTTTCCACATTTTCTATCTCCTCTTCGACCCACCATCTCCAGATCCTTTGGGAAGAACCAGAAGTTCTTGACTTTGAGTTCAGAATTGATCCAAATTCTGAATCTTTCCTCAGAGAATACATTGACGACTTAACAGACTGTAGTAATTTTATAGCATTGTTTAGACCAGATTTCCGGTTCTGCAAGACAGCATCACCTGGATGTAGGAGTGCTAAGACTCTTTTGCACAAAACGAGACAACAACGAAATTTAGGGATCACCATTAGAGTTTTCGTTTCATTTCTGTTGGCAATATATTCACCATTGAAGTTATCCTTTTTTATAATTTCGTTGTAGTGTACCAGTATAACTTTGATTATATCTAGAAGACCAAACCATCGCTGTTCATAAATACAAACAATCGTATTCCTTTCATATAAAGTCGCTACTTTTCTTTGATGGAACAACTCTTGCAGCATAATTCATTGTATATTTCTATTTAATGTTTTCTGAGAAGATGAAATGTATCCAGTCCATTCTCTTCCAGAGATTTTAGTGTTGCTTCCGTAGGTCATGACAGTCTTGGCATCTAGTTTCTTTGTTGTTGTCACATATCGCAAAGCAAGAGCAACATTCTAATATTTTTAACTCTTGTTTCATCTTCCATGAGAGTAAACTAAGGAACATCAACAATCCTCACATCACTATCTGTACATTCAAAAACAAATGTTACCATTACTTGTATGATGTGATTTTGAATTTCAACAGAACTGTATATAGTATTTTATGTACATTCAAAATGTCTGGCAAAAAAAAACCTCACTCAGTTGCTTCCTCAATTATGTAATTGTCCTGTAGAGCAAGTTCATTGACTACCAAAAACTGAATAACCTCCATTATGATTTCGAGTAATAGCGATGTTTTTCGAGGATAATTCCATATACTGTACCATAGTTGAAACATGTGTGCAAGTGAAAGCAATCTTCTTTCTTCCCTCATCATCATTGTCAGCACATGACTTTCAAATTTTTCATGCATTGGAAATCCGCTTTCAGTATCCATTGTAATCTTCCGGTTCCTAAATTCAGATTCTTATATGCCGTATATTTTGTCTCATCCCGATTAAAGAGAGTACATGTGACGTCTTTTGAACTAAAGTAGGCCTACTGTAACCAGTTAAGTTGCACAGAATGTCTACAGTGCGACTGTAATAACATTAACGATCTTGCTTTTGTACTTTTAACACTTCATACATTCATTCATTCATTCATTCATAGTGTTCTGCCCAAGAACAGGTCTTTCACTGCAAACCCAGCTTTCTCCTATCTTCCTACGTTCTGCCTTCCTCTTAGTCTCCACATAATATTTGTATATCTTAATGCCTTCTATCATCTGATATCTTCTTCTGCCCCGAACTCTTCTCCCATTCACCATTCCTTCCAGTGCATCCTTCAGTAGGCAGTTTCTTCTCAGCCAGTGACTCAACCAATTCCTTTTTCTCTTCCTGATCAGTTTCAGCATCATTCTTTCTTTATCCACTCTTTCCAATGTAGCTTCATTTCTTATTATTCTGTCTGTCCATTTCACACATTCCATTCTTCTCCATACCGGTATCCACATTTCAAATGTTTCTAGTCGTTTCTCTTCACTTTGCGTAATGTCTATGTTTCTGCCCCATAAAATGCCATACTCCACACAAAGCACTTCATAAGTCTCTTTCTTAGTTATTTCTCCAGAGGTCCGCACAAGATGCTCCCATTTCTGTTGAAAGCTTCCTTCGTCATTGCTACCCTCCTTTTGACTTCCTGGCTGCAGCTCATGTTACTGCTTATAGTATACCCCAAGTATTTGAAGCTGTTCACTTGCTCTGCTGCCTCATTTAGAATTCGGAAGTTTACCTTCTTTATTTTTCTTCCTATGACTATAGTCTTCGTCTTGTTTGCATTTATATTCAAGCCATACTACTCACAGCTGTCATTTAGCTCCAGTAGCATATCTCTTAATATAATTTCTCTTCTGCAAATAACGCCATAGCATCAAAAAATCTTATGCACTTTATTCTTTTTTCTCCTACTATCACTTCTCCAATGTTCTGAAAACATTTCTTCGCTAAATCCTCCAAGTAAATGTTGAACAGGATAAGTGATAAAGGGCATCTTTCACTTACTCCTCTCCCTATTTCACTTCCCTCTGACATTTCTTCTCCTGTCCTAACTTCGACTTGTTTCATATGAAGATTACTGAACAGCCTCGTCTCTTTCCAATCCACACCAATTTTTTTTAGGATCCCCATCAGTTTATTCCAATTGACTTTATCAGACGCCTTTTGTAGATCCACAAATACTATATTCACTTCTTTATTCTCCTCTAGGTATCTTTCGCCGATTGTGCATAGCAGTCCAATTGCATATCTTGTATCTTTTCCCTTCCCTGAAGCCAAACTGCTCTTCTTCCAACTGGCCTTCCATCTTAGAATATAAACATTGATTCAGTATTCACAATATCGCCAAGTATGATACTAGGCCGATAGTCCTAAATTCGTTGCATTTCTTTGCATTATTTTTCTTCCGTATTGGCAGCAACACTGTCTCTGTAAAATCTTCAGGCCATTCGCCTTTCTCATATACTTCGTTGCATAATGATAGAATTTGCTTCTTGTCTTCACCCAAGCATTTCACTAATTCAATGGGGATTCCATCATCTCCTGTTGCTTTCCCATTCTTCATTTCCTTAAGTGCTAGTTCAGCTTCTTCCTTAAAATAGAGAATCCTTTTTTGTCTTCTGACATGGCTTCTTCATCTATAGCTAATCATCTGGGCCATTTTTAACACTTATTGAATACTATTATATTGTGATGTGAGAGCATTTGAGGTTGAATATTCGATATTTTTAGAACAAAAATAATGTTTCCAATTTTTATAAGATAATGTTGTTGCTTGTATAGGCAGGCAAAAAAAGAGTTCTAGGATGGGCGGTCCCCATCCTGTCCCCTCTCTGGCTACAGACCTTGTCTGAGTATGATGAACTCAACTCAATGAATAGAGTTTCCTTGTAATAAAGTTCAGTAGAAAAAAGGGGAAGTCCTCATTTACAAATGCCTTATATAATCATTTTTTCCGGTCGACCTGGTTGGCAAGTTGGTATAGCGCTGGTCTTCTATGCCCAAGGTTCCGGGTTCGATCCCGGGCCAGGTCGATGGCATTTAAGTGTGCTTATATGCGACAGGCTTATGTCAGTAGATTTACTGGCATGTAAAAGAACTCCTGCGGGACAAAATTCCAGCACATCCGGCGACGCTGATATAACCTCTGCAGTTGCGAGCATTGTTAAATAAAACATAACTTTTTTAACAATCATTTTCCTACGAGAAAAAGAATGTAGAAAAGGACCGTCATATGATCTGTATTGACATGTTTTCTTTTCTAATAGCAATGAAAAATAAAATAAAATTGGAAAGTCACATTTGTATTCTTGTTAGGAAATATAATTTAAAGAAAATGTTTAACTCAAATTCTAAATAGGTACATAAAACTAAGATTATGAAATAAAAGGAAAGATTTAATTATAAAGAGAAAATTGAAGAATCCATAGAAACAATGAATTTAGGATTAATTATCCCTATATCCCAGATGACACTCAAATTCTCTAGAACTATAGTGACTGCATAAAACTAGGACTAAACCCTTAGGATTGGCAACACTGCTTTATACTGCTCGTCCGTTAATCTATTACACATCTTTATTATAATATCACACCCGCCACAAACTGGCATAGTTCGGTATCTGAACCTGCAACAACGTTATTTGACTTCGTGCACATTTCCCTCCGTCACACATTGGCTACGACTTCTGTTAGAGCCTGCTGTAATAAAATGTGTTTCATGCAGCCAATCAGAGCATTGTTAATGGGTGCTCTTTCTAGTTCACTTACAATCTACTATAAAAAAATTGCGGTATTTAGGTGGGTCTCTCACTTTCCAAGCAACTCCAACGTGCTTTATATGCTCTGATATTGGCTTTCTTAATAGTTGTTGTTTGGTCAACTGTCAGAAGATAGATCTGAATCTCATAAGTGGTGACACCAATAAGGCGTCACTTATGAGGCAACTAAGCCAGGAGATAATGGGGTAGGGTGGCCAGTTCCTTTCCACCTCCATTGCATGCATTGCTGGCTAGTTACATACTATGCTAACCAGACTTCAGATGTATTGTTCTTCCTTGACACATATACTAGGGCTAGATTACAACCAGCCAGAACTCAATCAAGGCTTAAGAAAACAAAGAGTGATCAAATGCTCTGCGCTCGAAAACATTCGGCATGAACCTTCGTCAAAATTATACTGAGAAGCAAGAAGGAGGATGGAAATCATCCAAGATCCTCGGCATTAGAATACTAGGCCTACTACTAATTTTCATAAATCTTATTTTCACGTATTACTATGAACATCCCAAAAGATCTTAAAATTGTTTTCATTATGTTGAAAAACCGACGTCATTTACGTACATAATAGATACAGTGAGGCACAGCTCCTTTGAAAGGGCACAGGGTCACACACTCTCCCTTGCTGCCCTGCTGTTAATTTAGAAGTAAATGTTTTGTATTTAATGTTATTAAATCAGAATTTCCTTATTCGAGAAGATTTTATTTTCAAGTTACTTTCTACTTTGCTTCAATCTAATAGCATGCTGTTTGTAGAGATTCAGTGTTCAGGAGCAGCACTCAATGTCCGCGCTGTCAGTATAATAGAAATACCCTCCTGTTAGTTAACCGTTGGGCATGTTGTCCGTCCTTGAAGTGGATGCAGGGGCACTGGCTAGGTACGGGCGAGGTGGGTGACATTGGTTGGAGGGTGAAAATTTACAACCTTGTTGATCCCGAGGGTGATGAACTGTCTCACTTCAACTGAGAGAACGTTTGTAACTGAAAAAAGGATTAGTTGAGTTCGTGCCTTTGGTCTGTGCTGCAGTGCGTGTACTGGCTTTAATTTACAATATAAAAATAAATACATTGTATTAGAAAATTGCTGGTCAATAAAGTTAAGACATATAGTTTAAATTTATTCGGCTCTTAAATGAGTTCCATGTGTATAACTTTCGATTCTATATTGTATGATAATTTAGTGTTTTATAATTAATTGAATAAAGTGTTTACAATCAAAACACACACGGACAGAATTGCTGCGAAAGAACAAGGACCATCAAGACACAGGAGTGTAGTGATAGAACTACGGCTTACACCAGATATTTCAACAAATCGCTGTACAGTACGAAAAGTGTGAGTGGATTTGTGGCTGTGAAGTGAGTAATGCATTCTTTTATTTCCGTGTGTACTGTTTGGGGTGACGATAAATGGTGGACAAGGACTGGTATTACGAATTTGAAACATTTGCCTGACAAAATTAAAAAACATGGTCTTTCGCAATCTCATTTAGGCAATGAATTAAGTTTAGCATTGATAGGACAAATTAATATTAGAGAACAACTTGATAAGGGCTATAGAATTGATGTTCGGAAGCATAATGAAGAGGTGAACAAGAACAGATATATTTTGTCATGCATTATTGATCCAATAAAGTTTTGTGGTGAATTTGAACTCACCTTAAGAGGTCATGAGGAAACTGAGGACTCGAGTAACGTGTGTTCAAGAAGTTAATAAATTATACTACCAAAATTGACAGTGCCCTAGAGATCATTTAGAAAATGCGAAGGTGCTCAAAGGCACCTCAAAAACTATTCAAAATGATTTGTTATCTAATATGTTGTCAGTATATCAGCAGCATATAAAAACTGAAACCAGTAGAGTTGATTATACAGGGTTAGTTAAAAGTCCCGCACCACCTAAATAACTTTTGAAGCATACGGTTCAGTGACATGAAACTTGGTATGTGAGGATAACCATATGCTAAGAACTCAATAATGGTATTACCGAGTTTTTCTACTTCCAGTTTAACCGGAAGTAACTCCAACTCTCTTATTTTAAATGGAACACTCAATATATATTTTTATTTTTGAATAGTGCTCATTAAGAGCTTTTCAAAAATTACCCACACTTGATACTTCTGTACAAATTCAGTGTTGCTAAGTCAAGAAAACAGAAAAGTGTATCGAATATTAAAATAATAAAATACTCCTTCCTCAAGAAAAACAAAATAAATCTAGCTCACCTTCTAAATTATGTGTTCAAATTGGTAGCCCTCAGTTGCTTGACAATGTGTCAGTCAATCATAGAAACCATTTAAGGAATGATTTAACCAGCTTTAGGAATATCTTGCACCACTTCCATTATTCTGTGCTCCAGATCTTCTAAGTTGATGGGTCCTTCTCGATATACTACTGACTTCAAATGGCCCCACAAAAAGAAGTCCAAAGGCGACAAATCTGGGGATCTAGCTGGCCACTCTATGTGACATCTTCTACCAAACCATCGTTGTGGAAAACCTGGTCTAAATGCTCACGAACATTCTGTCCATAGTGAGCTCAACAAACCCAATATCACGAGGAATGAACGACTGGATATCCGCTCCGATGGAGCTCCATCTTGTTGGAAATAGATATCATCTCTGGGTACACGATGGTTGGCTGGATGTGGAAATAAGTTTGCGATGGCCAGTACTACTTGATTTTCGAGCAAATCCAAGTATCTATGACATCTGAATTTGTACAGAAGTATCAAGTGTGGGAAATTTTTGAAAAGCTCTTAATGAGCATTATTCAAAAATAAAAATATATATTTGGTGTTCCATTTAAAATAAGAGAGTTGGAGCTACTTCCGATTAAACCGGAAGTATGAAAAACTCGGTAATACCATTATTGAGTTCTTAGTATATGGTTATCCTGACATACCAAGTTTCATGTCACTGAACCATATGCTTCAAAAGTTATTTAGGTGGTGTGTTTATTATTTTACTATTCGATACACTTTTCTGTTTTCTTGACTTAGCAACACTGAATTTGTACAGAAGTGCCAAGTGTGGGTACTTTTTGAAAAGGTCTTAATGAGCTTTATTCAAAAATAAAAAAATATATTGGATGTTCCATTTAAAATAAGAGAGTTGGAGTTACTTCCGGTTAAACCGGAAGAAGAAAACACTCAATAATACCATTATTGAGTTCTTAGTATATGGTTGTCCTCACATACAAAGTTTCATGTCACTGAACCGTATGCTTCAAAAGTTATTTAGGTGGTGTGGGACTTTTAACTAACCCTGTATATCGTTGCAAGCTGATGAAACAACAGATAATTGGCACAAATCTCAGCTAACAATCATTTTAAGATATGTGTTGGGAAGTGAAATTAAAAAACGATTTTGGGGCTTTTTTGAGGTACATGATAGGAGTGCTCAGGGCTTAACAGAAATAATTTTGCAGCAGCTAATGAAATCAGGGTGGACAAGGTTCTCGAGAAACTTATCTGTCAGACATATGATGGAGCTTCTGTTGTGAGAGGGTCAATGCCTGGTCAAGAAACAATATCCTAACACAAACTACATATATTGTTATACTCAACAAGGCAACTTGATTTTACAAAATGCTATATCGTCATCCTCTCAAAGTAGAATATTTTTGAAGACATCCAAGGCAACAGATCCATTTTTTTCAAGATCACCTAAAAGAATGGACTATCTTGCTCAGTTTGTTCAAAGAAGGATCGTGTGTGTTCCCCAGGACTGTATATGCAACAAAGACAGTCTAATAGAATGTTTTGAAATAAATGATAGACATAACTTACATGTGGGCAGGCAGAGGGATTTGCTCATACTTTGAAGGATCCCCAGTTCCTCTTTTGGTTAGAATTGTAGCATAAAGTTAAGCTCCACGTAGCTATTTTCTTTGACTGCATTCAACAAACAAATATTGATGCACTTAAAGTTAGAGATTTTTTAGATAACTTTAATGATGCCATTTCTGAAGTTCGAAAAACTTATGAATCAGAGGAGGTGACAGCTGATGAGCCTAACAACAAAAGAAGATACAGTGAATACACAAATCCAAGGAACAATCGTACTCCTGCTCTTGAAGTATGTGATGTTATTGTCAACAATATGAAAAACAGATTTCAATTTTGGGACCATCAAAATTGTGTTTAGTTAGTAATTTCAAGGACTGTGCAATTAGTTCCAGCAAATGATCTACCAGTGCTTACCCTGTATTAAATGGAGAGAAACTGAAAACTGAATTGATTTGCAGAGGACAGCCGGTGCTGCTGCTCTTTACAATTCTTTGTGAAAGATGACATGTCTCGGAACGTGTCATGTTGAAGATAATAGTTACCATCCCAATGACGACAGTTGAAAGTGAGCATTGTTTCTCAACCCTAATCATATTAAAACATTTTTAAGAAATTCAATGAGAAATGAAAGACTGAATGCTTTAGCTGTGCTCTCTCTGGAGAAGAAAGTGATTTGTGACATTCTTGAATTCAACAAGAAGGTTACTGAAGAATTTGCTACAGCTAAAAAAAAGCGAGTTCATCTGATGTACAAACATAAAGTTTCCAGGTACATGCATCAGGATATTTTTGTGTTATTTTCTGCTTATATGTTATATTGCATGTGTTTTTCTTCGTTTTTATGCTTTTTACGAACTCTATATTAGTGACCCTTCAATTTTACTTTTCACCAGCTGCCATAAGGTCCGTTACACACTTGAAGAGATCTCGCTAGTGAGAAATGTGTTGCGAGAAAATACAAAGATTGATAACATGGATTCAAATGGACGTCCACACACTGGAAGAAATTCTCGTTTGAGGCGAAAACCTCAAGCAAGTTTTCCACTGAAATCAGTACCTCAGCAAATTTTCTTGACACATTTATCAAAGATATGTGACATTTATACCACAGTCTAGTTTATACAGTCGTGAAGCTCAATACGTAGTAAATATGCATCCATAGATAGTTGCTAACCACTAGGATTGCTAATATTGCTTCATTACAGACAATGCAAAATAGTACCGGCACAGTCTATTGTTCCTAGCACCCTCACAACTCAAGCTTCGTGACTATATATACTAGACTGTGTTTATACTTTTTATGACGATTGAACGTAGAAAAAGATGAAGATGTAATATCACAGGTGACGATGAATTGTATTGTTTTTATTGACAATGAGGAAAGATGGCTGATAATTGCTGTCAGAAACTTATCAAACTTGTGTGATGTCACTTATAAGCCTATTTATGTTATACATGGGATGAAAACTATAAAAACACGAAACTTAAAGAAGAAATCTGGAGACAAATATCAGATTATCTGAAAATAACTAGGGCTATATTTTATTTTGATGAGCCTTAATAGTATTAATTATACAGTAACATTTGAAATTGCATCTATATGTCTTAACAGTTTGCATAATTTTAATCAGAACATAGCACAGAATCCTCTATATCAGATCATGAATTGCAAAAAACTGAAATCTATTCAACCTGAAATAAAGCCTAAACATATCATCCAAATCCGAAAGACTGAAATCAGTGACTGAAACTCGCCTTCATCTTCATGAGATACAATGTAATTTGTTATCCAGGCTTTTCTGGCTTTAATTTTAGGCCTGCATTTTCTTTTAATTAACAAAATATGTTCATATAACTTCATTTCTCCATCATCTGAAGATTCAGATTCAACATAATGGCGTTTGTACATCATTTTTAAAGTACGACAATATACATAACCTAATGAGTGCTTTTATACAATCAGAAAAATACTCTCTGCATGAAGGCAGTGCATAGATGATGATAGTGAGAACTCACAAAGTGTGTGGAAGCAGGCTCTTCGCCTCTTTCTCGCAACACATTTCTCGCTAGCCTAATTCAGTTTTGTATTATGTGTGAGTAATGTAGGTGCTGCGTGAAGTTTACCCTGCAGCCTAAGATGGTCTAATTTTTGCCAGTTTTAAATATCCACCAAGAAATGTTTTTCTATGTTGTTTCCAAAAATATATTATCTAAATGACATTAACTCAGTGGCGGCTCCAGCATATTTCTTAAGAGGAGGAAAGAAGTTAACTGCACAAAATGACACCTTATTGAATGAAACATGCTACAAATTAGCCTACATGCCTACATGTAAGACCAGATAGTGTTCGGGTTGGCTTTCTTTTTGTATAGCAATAATCTGTTCTTGTAAACTGAGTTTCCTAAATAATTGTCCAAAATATAATGTGTTTCCACTTTCATTCATTGTTGAATAATTGCACAAATTAACAATTACAAGGAATTTTAAGGACATATTGGTTCAGAAAAGTGTGAATACAATTAATAATTATATATAATAAATTTTCAGTCAAATACACTTTTCAATTTGTGAGGTCAGATAATCTGTTACATCACAATATTTAATACGAAGTCACTAATATTTTCGACTTTAAAAAGTCATCTTCAGGTGCATGAGATGCAAACACTTTTTTAAAAATAGGTGGTAAGTTGATCTAGCAATTAATAACATAGTAAGTAATGCACGTACTGGCATTTACAATTATATAAATTTCGTGCCTCTTGAGGTAAACTGTACATGGTAAAGCTGAACACTGATGCTAGATTCTCGTATGTATATAAGCATTTAATTGTATAAGGTTAATATCATGCTGTGCCTTCTCCTTATCTCTTATATACATACGAGAATCTAGCATCAGTGTTCAGCTTTACCATGTACAGTTTACCTCAAGAGGCACGAAATTTATATAATTGTAAATGCCAGTACGTGCATTACTTACAATGTTATTAATTGCTAGATCAACTTACCACCTATTTTTTAAAAATTGTTTGCATCTCATGCACCTGAAGATGACTTTTTAAAGTCGAAAATATTAGTGACTTCGTATTAAATATTGTGATGTAACAGATTATCTGACCTCACAAATTGAAAAGTGTATTTGACTGAAAATTTATTATATATAATTATTAATTACAAGGAAATTCACAACCTCACAGCATCACACGTGTTGGAAGAGACCAGCTACTAACACATAACCTGAACCATTTTACGGAAGTGGGAATAGAAAATAATGTTACGAAATCGAGAACACTGCACCCACCCACGTGGTCTGTGTTGCCACACGTACATCTTACATGTTCAGTATCACATGCTTTTGAAGAATGTCAGTTCTTGTAAAGTCATACTAACATTATTTTTCAAAGCTGCCATTGGCCGATTAATTTTTTTATGTTAAAAATAATATAGTTTGGAGTACTTTCTATTTCAAATATATTTGTACAAAACTGACAACTTGGCTGTTGTCCTGTCTAGTAGACAATGAATGGAAGTGAATTTCATTGGCCAAAATGATCTACGATACTAACGTAGAACTACTTCCTCTTTGTTTTATACAAACCCAACTTTAACTTTCAAATATCCTCGAAAGTTTCAAATCATGAATAGTACCCTATACATGTAAAGTGCAATGAATAATATATTTTCATTTATAATTTTAAAAAAGTTTATATGGTGTCTTATAACTTTGCGTTATAATTTTTTATTGTGCCTCCTCCAAGATGTGCTAGTCTGGTTGAATGCAGCATCGTTAGCTGGCAGCGGTAGCGAGCTTGCTGCATGACCAGTCAGTTTCTATTTCCCGCCCATGTGCTGATTCAGAGGAGGATCTCCTCCCTCTCCGTTCATTTACTTACTTTAAAACTCTGCTTCTTTCTCTGGCCGCTAGTGCGCTGTTGTCTATGTGTGTTAACTGCAGTAAAGGAGGAAAGGATTGACTTTCCTCCACACAAACAATCTCGCATCCTTCTCACAGTTTTCTACAGCACATGAGTGCGCGTCGTTTAAAACTCGATCAACCAATGTTTACTTATAGCTGTGAACTTAAAAATTATCGAATCTTCCTCGAATTTCAAGGCACATATTTTATTTGGTATTTACTTTCAGAATAAAAAAAATGTGAGGAGGACGTTCCTCCCTTCCCTCCCCTGAGAAACCGCCACTGCATTAACTGTTTAGCCTCTTGTTTCTGTTCTTAAGTACAGGGAACTTTTCTTTAAAATCTTCCTTTATATAATGAAAAATGACCATATTATTATCAAGAATTTGTAATAATTGTTTGTGAAGCAATAGTTCATTGTTGTATGTTTTCCTTACAATCACTCTAAGCATGCTTGTTGCTATAGATACTGTTGTATAAATGTTTGCTAAGAAGATGGATTTCGGAATAAAGAGTATAATGCTGCGAGAACGTAGAAGTTATGAAAGCCCCATAGAATATGTGTTGAGAAGAACTAGTGAAGGTCCCCTCAAAAATTACATATATCACAAAAACATATGGGGTCTCAGTCCCGAAGAACGGAGAAGTCCTCCCTTAGAGGTAGGTTTTATACCAGTTACTTAATTATTCTGCCTTTGTCTGTACATTTATTGAAAAGAATTGAAGTAGTTTTAAATTTGGTACCTAAAAGAATTTATATATGTATACAATCCTAGGCTTATATAAAAACTGTGGGGCTACATTAAAGGTTTTAATCTTCTTCCTCAAAGTCCAGAAAATCATAACAGACTTCTCTTGAAATCTGCTGTGTATCAGAAACGAAATTATGACTGTCTTGAAACATGAAATTGTCGTCAATTCCTTCAAGGTTATTATTGATGCCACTTATATAAATGCAGATTAACAGACTTTGTACGACTAGAATTCCACTTTAAATTTCGGATTGCAGTATAGACATTGCTTTTGGCAAAACTTTTTAGAGGAAAAGATGGTTCTTAGAAGCTGGTAAATACAGTAAGTGATATCACGTTTCATACTTAAATTGTATTACACAGAGATGCTTGTGTGACTAGAAAGTTATTTATCAGTTAAAAAAAAAAAAAAGAAAGCAATAAAGTAAATACATGCATATTAGACGAAGTGTGAGTCTAATGATCAAGATTTAATAATAAAATTATTTTCCTTCTTGCGTCCATATTTTGCTAGATCTTCATAATCTTGCAGATATTCACAAGTCATTGCATGAGTAGTCTATGTCCATTTCTTCTCCCTGGTTGCCATTGTGTGAAGGTGTTTATCTAACTAATCATGATCTGTTATGAATCTGAACATATCAGCAGATGATTTTAGGGGTAAGTCCGGGATTGATTTTATATTATTCAAGGGACTTATCCACTTTGATTTTTCTTTTTTAAACATTAAATTTTGATTATAATTTAGAAAAAATTTTGTTTTATCGGTGAATTTTACATCAACGATCTCAGGGGCCCTGAAATACAATAAAATGTTCAAGAGCATGGCCAATAATACAATCAAATAATGATTTTATATTCATACTGAATTTATTTTTATAATATATTTACTTTTATTATTTTTACTAAGAAATATAAATGATGATGTACTAAGTGCTTCCATTGAATCATCATTGATATATTTTTTCAGATGTTAATAAATACTAATGGAATCCCAATCTTCTTCGACATTTAATTTTTCTGTAAGGCACTCAGCATAAAAGTTTTTAATGCTTTCATTCCCGTACCAAATGTAGGTTGTATCGAGGTTCTTCTAATAATTTAATACCTCTTTCTAAATTTCCTTCCTTCTTTATGTTATGCCTCTTTGAAGTTAATATGTAATGATCTGATCCATATTCTGGTCCACGTTTTGCTTTGACATCTTGAATAGTTATATTCCTCTCGTTTAGTCAATAATTGACTGAAGACCTTTGGTACGTTGTTCCCAAGAATATTTGTGTGTGTGTGTGTCCTCCACAAGGTCCTTAATCCTGTTGGTAACAGTGATTCGTGACAGACTTATAGTTTGATAGTTCAGAACAACATTAGGGCTGAAGCATTGTGCCACAGATTTAAGACAAATAACTGATGCGAAAGAGTAGCTATCAAAAGCATTGTTATGAGAAAGCTTGTAACAACATACAACGTTTTGTGTATAGAAACTCCTCATTCTGCAACATATAGGTACAAATGAAAAATAAAGAAATACAAGTACCTACTACAATGTTAATATTAAATATGGTTTAACAAACTTGAACTGAATAGAACCACATTGAATCTCAGCTGAGACAAGTTGTGTCATGTGTGTAAATTCTGTAAGGCTCCATAATATATCCCACAGATATGCCTTCCATTATTTTGCAAAATGTTTGCCAATATACAAAATATTATGAATGAAATGTGCACCTTCAAGCCACTGATTGTATATTCACTGAGTCTGAACCAGTGCTGCCCGAGTTTTTCAAATACAAACATTAGTAAAGTTATTATATTCATAAATTTATATTTATTGGATTACCAGTTGCAGCCTTCAGGCTACTTACAGGACACGATTGCTTGGCAAGCCACTTACATAAACTATAAATTCTGAATTCACCATCGTGTCCCTGTGCAACAGTCAAGAGGAGATGAACGAGAGCCACTTTGAGATCTGCAGTGCACTATCTGCAGGAGACACTGTAGCCCAGAAGTACTGGAGAGCACGAATGCTAATGGCTTCATTGCTAGATGCAAGGCATTGAAACAACAACATATTTATTGGATTGATACAAAAGTTCGTAGTGTTTTTTCACTGCGACGAAATTTTTATTTGAGATGGATAGAAAACATGTAACATGTTCTCCTGCATCATCCATGACCCTCTGCCAATGCTGGGCAGTTTTTCCTTCTGTGTCTGAAGAAGTCTGCTGCTTTGGAGTTAAAGAAGTCGTTAAGCCAAGTTTGCAAAGCATCTTCATCATCAAAGGAATTCCTATGAAAATTGTTGGATAGAGAATGGAAAATGTGAAAATCTAAGGGTGCAAGATCGGGACAATATGGGTGATGTGAAATCACCTCCCAAACCAAGCTTCTGGATAGCTGCTTTCATCATGTTAGTGGAGTGCTGGAGCGCAGGTGTGCATTATCGTTACACAGCAGCACTTGATGCAGTCCTTTCGGTGGTTTTTCTTTAGTTGTGGCCGCAAGGCATCTGAGTTGTTGCCAGTAAATGTCGGTAGTTACATTCCTGGGAAACAATTTGTAGTACAAAATGCCGCCTTTATCCCACCAGACGCATATCATCTTCTGTGGATGGACACTAACTTTTGTACGGGATGTTGTGTGTTGAGACATCAGAAGCATTTTCTTGCAGTGCTTTCTCCAATGAAACTCTCCCCCTACACGACACAAATGTTTCGAGCTGCCTCCACTTCTTTTGCTCCTCTATTAAACTCAAACAAACAATATGTCAGAAGGGTTAATTTTTTCCACTTGACACTCCATCTTCTTTAGCCCACAAATAGCACAAACTTTCTTAAAATTCAAGGCGTATTTACAAACACAACACTCAAGTAATAAATGATAAACAGTCAATTCACAATGCAGTGTTGTAAGGATGGTACAGACTTATGCAGCACTGTAATATAATTGAGATTGCTATTCGTGGTGCTCTTATACTTTTTACTGTGCCGAATAATACATATTGTAAAGCTGTTTGATGTCTTAATTTTGCATATTCCATGTTTCTTTGTACAAAACGTTGCTCCTCTCCTCCATACCAACGGTCAAGAAATTGTGTCGACCATTTGGCATCAAATCTGCACTACATTTTTAGTTTGCCAGCCAGACATTGTACGAAGGTAGTGCTACAGCATTTGAAATGCACGGAGCTTTCCTATCCCTGACTCACACTGACTGGCACCTGTGAATGCATGATTTGCCACATCTGCTGAAATGTCAGAATCAATGACTAGCAATGGACTGAAATTAATTTTTAAGTGGGGTGATAAAGTTAATTGATGTATCAAATTAAGAAGAAAGATGGCAGAGATCCAAAAGTGTGAGAAACGAAGAAATTTTACTGAAATATTGGAATATGAAAGATCATAAATGAACTGTTACTTACAGTAATAATATAAAGGGTGAAGATGATAAAGCATTAACTGAAAAGTTTAGTGAAACTCTCCATCGCTTGTAATCTTTTGTAATAAAGCTCACAGAAAATATATACTTGTATGTAAGAGAATAAATAAATACGTGTGTATCTAATTTGAATGTCCAAGTAGCCATGCCAAACTAGGGTCAGAACCTATATGTTACATATTAACTAATCATCAAAAGCTCTTTTTTGTGTTACAGTTCAAAACTAGAGGACCTTGTTTTTGTTAGTTATATAATTTATTTTGATTGAACATTTATTTTCACAGTCTGTGATGTGTAGTTGTTCTCTGTCCAACATACTTGAGAACTTTAATGATAGCTTGAATGAAAAAAATTGCAGTTGCGGAATGTGAATGCTAAGATACTCGATAGACTGCTTGTTAAACATAGATATAAGAAACCAGCTGAATAAAACGTGTTGCAGAAGTTAGGAAATAATGAAACTACAGATGGACGGATGCTCCCAAGAAACTAGTTCGATTAATTAAAATGTGTCTCAGTGAAACATACAGCAGAGTCCATATAGGTCAGTTTCTGTCAGATGCGTTTCCAATTCACTGTGGGCTAAAGCAAGGAGATGCACTATCACCTTTACTTTTTATCTTTGCTCTAGAATATGTCATTAGGAAAGTCCAGGATAACAGAGAGGGTTTGGAATTGAAGGGGTTACATCAGCTGCTTGTCTATGCGGATGACGTGAATATGTTAGGAGAAAATCCACAAACTATTAGGGAAAACACGAGAATTTTACTTGAAGCAAGTAAAGAGATAGGTTTGGAAGTAAATCCAGAAAAGACAAAGTATATGATTATGTCTCGTGACCAGAATATTGTACGAAATGGAAATATAAAAATTGGAAATTTATCTTTTGAAGACGTCGAAAATTCAGATACCTGGGAGCAACAGTAACAAATATAAATGATACTCGGGAGGAAATTAAACACAGAATAAATATAGGAATGCCTGTTATTATTCGGTTGAGAAGCTTTTATCATCCAGTCTGCTGTCAAAAAATCTGAAAGTTAGAATTTATGAAACAGTTATATTACTGATTGTTCTTTATGGTTGTGAATCTTGGACTCTCACTTTGAGAGAGGAACATAGGTTAAATGTGTTTGAGAATAAGGTGCTTAGGAAGATATTTGGGGCTAAGAAGGATGAAGTTACAGGAGAATGGAGAAAGTTACACAACACAGAACTGCACACATTGTATTCTTCACCTGACATAATTAGGAACATTAAATCCAGACGTTTGAGATGGGCAGGGCATGTAGCACGTAAGGGCGAATCCAGAAATGCATATAGAGTGTTAGTTGGTAGGTCGGAGGGAAAAAGACCTTTGGGGAGGCCGAGACGTAGATGGGAGGATAATATTAAAATGGATTTGAGGGAGGTGGGATATGATGATAGAGACTGGATTAATCTTGCTCAGGATAGGGACCAATGGCGGGCTTATGTGAGGGCAGCAATGAACCTACTGGTTCCTTAAAAGCCAGGAAGTAAGTAAGTAGGTAATGGAAGGATGAAAGATACATTGGTCATTCTATGTGGAGGTGGTGGATATGTACGTGAAGACGCCTATGTTGGTGATACTGGGAGGAATAAAATGAAGACAGTGATTACCACAATGATTAATTTTTTTATTATTATCTGGTTGTATTTGTTTGTCAAAGAGATTAATTTCGTAACACTTGGGTCTGGTATTTTGTAGGTTACATATATTAATTTTTTTTTTTTTTTTTCACATATTATTTCTTTAAGTTATTCATTGGAGCACCACGTTGTTTTAAGAGTTTTTTGTATTTACTTTTCTCTTTTCAGTAGTTCCACTGTACAGATGTAACGGATATATTGCCATAAGTCGGTTTATTAATTATTGTTGAGTGTTAGGTAGAAGAATTGGACTGAATTATCCTAACCTTCCTCCTTATGTATACTGGGATTAGAACCAAGGTAGTTCAAAGAAATTTCGAGAAGAGATGCTAAGATGCTATTAGTCATATTTAGATTAACAGTAGGAGGTGATGCTTTTGCAATATGAAAGATTATACAATTCAGTTCTGAATAACACTATAACAATCACTGAACTACTGGTATATGGAAACAAAAAGGCAAATGGAAGTCCTCCAAGAATCTCAGAATTATTTTTTTTTTTTCAAACAGTGACCCCACAATTTGTTTCAGTGTCGTATGTAATCTATACAGGGACTTTAATTACTAAGCTGTTCATCTAACTGTTGCAGTCAGAAGCTCTGATGTAGCCTAATGTGATGAACACTTTAGTCATAAAATGCTGTTTATCTTGTTTAAATGAGGTGCTTATTTTGGAGAAAAATTTTCGTAAGCACCTTATTCTCAAACACCCTTAACCTATGTTCCTCTCTCAAAGTGACAGTCCAAGTTTCACAACCATGTAGAACAACCGGTAATGTAACTGTTTTACAAATTCTACATATTTTTCAGATTTTATATCACAATTTCGACTTCAGAAAGTGTGGGTTCTGGTATAAATGGCTCAGCAGTTTGTATTTCAATTTCGTCTCGATCATTTCTATTTGGCATATGTATATTTAGTAGTTGCCCAAAATAGTTTTTCCATCTGTTCAGGATTGAATGAGAGTCTGCAAGCAAGTCACCATTCTCATTCTTGATCACGTTTACCCTTGCCTGATATCCAGTCTTGAATTCCTTTATGCCCCTATTTAAATCTCTAATGTTTTTATTTTTACTATTTGTTTCTACCTCATTCAGTTTTTCCTTCAAGTAATCTCTCATTTTATTCCTAAGTGTATGACTTGCTTCCCGTCTTTTATTGAAATAATTATCTCTATTCGCCTCAACTGGATCCTGTAAGAATGTCAATTTTGCCTGTTTCCTTCTTTCAGTCCATATCTGTGGAGTAACATTCAGCGCATCTGGCCGCGAACCAGGTGGCCCGGGTTCGAATCCCGGTTGGGGCAAGTTATCTGATTGAGGTTTTTTCCGGGGTTTTCCCTCAACCCAGTACGAGCAAATGCTGGGTAACTTTCGGTGCTGGACCTCGGACTCATTTCACTGGCATTATCACCTTCATTTCATTCAAACGCTAAATAACCTAGATGTTGATACAGCGTCGTAAAATAACCCAATCCTTCTTTCTACTACCATGCAACAATCTTCATCAAACCATGTTTTCTTTTTCTTAGTTTGATAATAACCTATGCTCTGTTCAACTGCAATTTTGATATTATCTCGGATATTTTCCCACACGCTATTAACACCTAACTCTAGTGCCATAGCAGGTCAGCACTAGGAACAGAAAGGCAGAAAGGGTAGGAAGGAAAGTGAAATGAACCCCTAGGCCTCGAATGCTCTAATGCCATCAGGGCCGAAGAAAGTAAGAGTTCAGTCAGAGGACTGGATAGGAAAAGGTAAAGAGGGAATTAGGTATTGAATAGAGGAAAATTATACCAAATTCAGTCATTAATTCATCAAGCTGACCAGTGCTAATTGATGAGTAGCCCCTCCCTTTAGTTCAGCTTGTAAAATTATGCTTACTAACAGCAGCACCACGGGAAGGTAGGGATGGGACATTGGGTATTTGTCCAGGTTGGTTCCTTAAAGCCTTCAATGGGAAGGATTAATGGCTCTCCTCCCTGTATTCGACAAATACCCTTTTGTAGCCATTTCACTTACTGTAAAAATCAAGGATAGACAAATTCCGGGTGGCAGGTAGCCAAGGAGACTAAACATTTTTATGTGGCACCTGAGTTTTTTTATTGAGTTCAAAAAATTTAAAACTTGGATTTTATTTATGTCACTACGACTAACAAAATTGGTTGTGGAAAGAAATTGGAATGTGCTTTTTAGATTAATATTGTCACTGCATAGCACAGAGCACGTGTTTGCACTGCATGCAGAGAGAGTGCTTGCAACTTATCAAGCAAAGCTGTGCACCTTACCTGTATTCAATCAAATGCAGGACTTTAGTTATGTAACACTGGGTCTTCATATGACAAACATTTTTTTTTCCGTGGCACTACAGCCCACGAAGGGCCTAGACCGACCAGCCGGCTGCTGGCCTCACGCCCACATGCCGAAGCACAGGTGGACGATCATCCAACCAGAATGGAGGTATCGTGTGGTAAGCACGATGATCCCCCCAGCCGTTATAGCTGGTATTCACAACTGGATTTCGCTACCTATTGTAGCTCCCCAAGTGCATCACGATGCTGGGTGGGCACCGGTCCCATACACTGGCCAAAATTTCATGAGAAAATTTCTTCCCCCATGAGGACTCGAACCAGCGTAACGCGAGTCCTAGGCGGGATGCCTTAGACCGCGATGCCATGGCGCGGGACATGACAAACATTTATTGAAATCAATTTTTAAACAGTATATTTACTTTGTTGAACAGATATATTGATATCATTTTTTAAATTGTATGCATTCCTTTAAGAATTTATTTTGTTCAACTTACACAAGTAACTACAGTAGATATGTATTATCATCTCCTTCTTATCCACTTTTCTTTTAATTATTTATAATAATTCATTGGAGCTGACATTCCCCTCAGTTAGAATTTTTGTCATTTGAGCTCATTCGCCTGGAGTAGCCGGGCAGAACAAGTCCAACAGAGCTAAGTAACCTGTCTGGTCATACCTAATCCGCCCTGATTATTGAAACTATAATATAATATTATGTAGTTCCGAAACATTGTAAATGTCAAATTCCAGGACATAATGGAATGCACATTCACCATGAAAGCCTAAAAACGCATATGATGTTTGGTTATTTGTACAGGATAATTCTGTGACATTGTTACAATTTATGAACCCATGTCTGTTTGATAGTTACAAGCCTCAATATGTGTGGTCAGCGTAGCCAGATAGAATCGAACTCATCATCATCTTTGTGAAGTTTTGTTGTAGACTATGATACCTGTTCCTGCAAAAGTTGGTGCATTCTCATAAACTTAGTATAAGCAAGTCGGCATTGTGGATGATATCTCGACTGGTGAAACCTTGCAGCTTTCTCTCCATTTACCTTCGCTGTTCCATAAATTAAGTGGATATCAGCAAGTTCTCTTAATGGGGTCTTTCCGTGACAGTAAGAAACCAACGTTATTATCTGCATGTAATGCTCAACTCAAAAGGCTAACATCATACAAAAATAACAGTTACATTCAAAATAAGGTGAAGTTACAGTGCACTGGCCACGAGTTCGATGCCAGATGGCTATTTTAATGTACTCTGTAAACAAGTTTTCGCTAAAATGGAGAATTAGGTACAGCAGCGTCATTATGATGAGAGCCATTTGCAGCTAAGTACACGATGTAGCCAACATACGGGCATGCGTCATTGCCAGCAGAAATTTGTTTTTTCTCTCTCCCTCATCGTTCTTAATATTACAGAGAGATAGCAGCACTGTTTGTGACAAGATTAGGTAGTGTTTGATGAGATACATTAGTGTTAATTAGTCTTATGATTAGATAGGGGTTGTTGAGGGGATACTGTATTTTCTCGAATAAGCCCAGCACCCCACTTTTGAAAGGCAAAATAAATAAATAAATAAACAAAAAATAAATAAAAATAAAAAATAAACTTTCAACAATAACGTATTCACGATAAATTAAAATCAATTAAACATAAGTACAGTTCAGGTAATGATAAAAATATAAATTTTGTCCTGGAACAGGATGCATTTGAAACCCATTCCATATGCAGGCCCTGCACGTGTGTTAGTTGCCATTTACATGGTATCCTGCAACATTAATAGCACACGTCACGATTTCCATATTCCTCTACATCTTTCATGATTATAAGTTTTTGCTGGAAGTAAAGGATCGTAATCTCATACCTGTAGTGGTACTCATTTTCGGAATTGAAAATGCTAGACACACAGACTATACACTTATCATACTTAAACTTGATTCTGACACATGTACTGCTAAACCAAACGCCATTTAACAATGTTAACAAATGAAATACCCGTAATGGCATGCATTGCCACCTTAGAAGTTAAGCAGGAGGAAAATTGGACATGTTGCAAACTTCATTTTGAATAAGCCGCATACCTGCATTTTTTACTTCATGTATATTTCGGAAAAAAGTGCGCGGAGTATTCGAGAAAATACAGTATATTAGTGTGAAGGCTCACTGTCAGTGACAAGGTCAGGAAGGGTTCGGTGAGGGAATATATTAGTGAGAAGTACTTCGCGCAAAAATGACACAAGTGAATGTTACGTCCACTATCCCTTTGATATAATATTTTCGTTTCTCAAGTTAGTCGATTTCAACGATATTCCCTGAACCACATTATATTTCTCCCACATTATGTGTTATATCTTAAAAAACGAGCATTTTCTTTTTGTGCATTACAGATTTACTGTTATACTCCGTAAATCTTACACTTGACTAGTTCATTGAATTCTTAAAGAATATAGTCATGCATTTTACTAGTAACATTTCTATTCCCTTTCGTTTGACATGGCTCGGTATGACCTGGTGACTAGTGGCGAGCGTAGCTGGTGCTGCTATACTGTCTGAGTTATCCAGTTTGTGTATCTATTTACATGAACTTTGTAATGTTTACAAATATCACCACATCAAAGCTTACAATAAAGTGAAACAATGATTGCCCATAACTCCTTACACTTAAAAACAGTGGTTACAGAAAGCATTGTTACATCATGTATCATGTTCTGTAACTGCCAAACAAAAAGTTCCCAGGCACGGATTCCTGTATTTGAGTTGTTCATAATGATCTCCTTTATTATCCCTAAAAGTTTGTAGCAAAGTCACAAAATCATCCTGTATAACTAAACAGATAGTGTAAGATCTAACCTGGAACTTGTGAGCAGAATTTTTGCATTGACATTGTTTATACACTACCAAGTAGAAAAACAAATGGTAGTATGGGTAATTGTATTACTGTAACTCAATGTAGGAATGAGTTCGGGGGGGGGGGGAGTGAAATCTAAAATGCAATTTAGTCTGGTTTCAGACTTCCCTCAATATGTAAATTGAGTGTTTTTTGTTTAAGTTGAATTCAATTTAAATAGTTATTTAGACTTGGAAGTTTTGAAATGGAAGCCCTGTATATCACGTAACTCCTGAGTGAATCGAGAATTGAGGTAAGATTAAAATAGATTCTTACGCACAGAAAACTTGGTATTCTGTCGCAATATTGTAGTCTATTACTTGATTATTTAAACTTTATTTGGTCCACATAAAATACTGTATTCTAATTTTATTTTATGCACTTCAATTTCTTTTTGTCCACAGAATATAACAATATTTTTACGAGTTTTGTCGTAAAGATGAATATTTTCCCTGGATAAAAAAATACAGCACATACGGAGTAAGAATTAGTATTTTACCATTGAGCTCACTGGAGCTGAGTCATTTTACAAAGCGTCACAAAATGGCGTTCCTGCACTCGTAATTTATCCATATTCGTTTCCTGTGTTTCATAAATAATATTTATGTGCCACATTCATTTTCATTTTTTTATTTACATAAACAATGAGTATACAATACCTCCCTAGCAACAATTATCACAAAATACTAAAAAGATCAGATTTGTCTGCGTTTGTTGAATGCACATCATGATGCTCACGAAAAGGCACTAATTTATTTTGTGTGAACAAGATTACAATTTTTGAATATGAAGGAAAAGCAGGTATCCCTCTTCTGAAATTTATCCGAAAGGGAAGAATTACAACTCCCTCCCCCAAACTTGTTTCCTCTTTTTCTAGGCCTATATGTTTTCATTTTACAGGTGTATTATATGATGCGATATGGAAGCAGATAAATAATAACTGTACGTTTCTCGTCCACATTAAATTCAACGTGTTCATAACGTAGACCTGATATATTGCTTCATGTAGGCTACACAGCTGGCAGTGTTCTTTTTACGAATAAGCGGTCGTACTAATCATTTTCTTTTCATCTGAACTATTGCTAGAATATGCGTTTGTGTTTTTATTTGCTCTTTATGTTGTTAAATAACTACTGAACATCGTCTTTGGTTAACAAATTGTTCTAGTATTCGTTTTATATCAGTCTTACGGTATTGAATTATGTCCATAACGTGGGCGAGATATTATCAGGCTGGAAAATTCGCTCTGAATGCATTTTTTTACACAATTTTCTAATTTTCAGCAGATTTACGATACCCTGTGCGGTTTCTCTGCCAATGCAGAGTTAATTGCAATATACGGTAATTCTATTATTTTCCTGACACTTTTATATCCGTTCTCAAACGTACTGATTTAGATTCTTTACCCTACTGTAGGTATTTTGCTCTCTACAAATCATCGTTAGTCAAATGAAATAGACTATAATAGTTGTTTGCAACGAATTAGTAGACAACCTCAATCCCTCCTGACCGCCTCCCTTACGAATTTCTTTCTCACTTTAATTAAATTTACTTTATACTGGTCCTTAAATTACTGAAACTAGTGCTGAGGTAGTTACTGTGATTTCTGAAGTGAAAATCGTTCAATTTATAAGGGTGAAATCAAAAATAACTTTTGTAGCCTTTCCTTGTCCTTAATTGGAAATTTGAGTAACTTCATATGACGACAATATTTCTTCCTTCTTCTACAGTTAACATAATCGCAGATGGGCATTTCTAAATGAAGTTTGTTACACAGAAACCTTTGAGACAATATTGACACTTGAAGTTCTTTATATAGTTCATCTATAAGAGTTAAATTAGCGCTGAGGTAGTTTCCTTCATACTCAGCTTATTCACCTTACATACATGAGTCTGTAACAGGTTAGTTTTGGTCAGTGGTCATGGTAATTTTTTTCTTGGCCATACACCCTACCCCTTGTTTTCTCCCTTGAAATATATTTTACTCTCCTCTCTCTATTTCTCCAATTGTCTTTTAATTTTTTTTTAATACTAAAGAAGAAGTAAAGAAATTGTTTTGCTTTACAATTTAATTGTACAAGTTTGATTTAAAGAATACACCATGTAGCACCACCATAGATGCACACTTGTCTCGATGAATCTTGGAGTGTATATTTGCAGCACTTCTTGTTTTTCAACCATTATTTTATATAATTCTGGATTCCAGTGCTGAAGAGGTGGATAATTTTTGTTTATGAACATCAAACAAAATAGGCGGTAGGTAGAGTAGGAACAGGAAGAGATGATCTAAGATCTGTATAGATCTGCACGTACAAAACTTAGGCACCCATATGCTGTATGGCTCCTTAAAGACAAAATTTTCATTTCCCCATACGATTAATTAAAAAAAAATTGTAGGTTCCATACGATATATGGCCTCGTGTGGCCTCCATGACAGCACTGGGGTCAGTTAGTTTAGGCACTTTTACACCTTGCATGTACAATCAAATGCATCTCCACAAAAAGATTCCTTATAAATTGAACGGTTTTCACTTCAGAAATCACAGGAACCGCTTCACCCAGGTAAGTAGTTAGCAGTTAATCATTTCAAAGCTCTTGTTATATTATGAAATAGCATCACACAATGCTGCCAAAATAAATGTTCCCAGTGTTAAAATTACAGAGTGTAAATTTCGCTTAGGACAGTTTTTGCTCTGGAAAATTAAAGGAAACAAACAGTATATCAAACCAGCAGCTGAGACACAAAGCACCTGAAATTCGAAAGTGGTTAAAAATTTTTATATTTCGTTGTTTCTTATTTACCAGCAACAGAAGTACCGATATCAGATTTTTTGCAGAGCTAATATCAGAGGCCCCTCCTATTAGAGAATGTTTTGAATATTATTATGTTCTGGAAAACTACATTGGCACATCAACCTCCCCTCCCCCGCCTGAATTCTGGGCTGAAGCACGAAAATTTCGAAATGTACAAACTACAGATGCGGCAGAATATTACCACAATGGTCTTCAGCAAGAATTTTGTAAGACATATCCAAATATCTTCATGGTCATTATATGTATTGAAATAAAACATATACTACATGTGAAGTACCTACTAAAAATGAGAGAAATAGAAATGGGAAGGACAATAAAAAAAGTGGAATGGACAAACACTAAGAAACTATTCATCATGAATCAGTATGAACAATAGGACACCTTTTTTTGGTGTTAGTGGTATAGAATATGAAATTAAGTTGCATCAATAAGTTTTTCGAGTTTAGCATTACTTCAAGTATTTATTGTCCCCCTGTTGGAAAGATGGAATTACTTTGTTTGAAACGTGATGAAATTTTATTGTACCTTAACTCAATTTATTAAGGTACAATAAAATTCAAAATAATAACTGCAGGCCATTTTAAAATAAATCTGTTGGATGTAAATTATTTCTTAATTTATTAGGACCATAAAGGTATTGTTACAAGCGATAGATTGAATCATTTTTATCTTAATAATTTAATGTAGGATGATTATTTCGGGAATTGTTATGCTCTAAATTGTGAGGATATTTTAATACTTTTTTAAAATATAAATTTTGAATATGTTTCCAGTTAGTAAAGAGTAATTCAGAGAGACAGAGGTCTCAAGCATATTTATTGACACATGCCAGAATTATTAAATATGAAAAAAAGAATTCTTGCACTAACATACTGTTTATAAAGTAACCAAATCTTAAGAAATACAGTATATGTACTGGTATTCTATATAAAGGCATAGGAGTGAATATAAATCTGTTTTAAGGAACTCCTATTTAATATTCCTGCTATAGGAACATGACAAAATAAATACAACGCAGCATGGAAGCTAATTCAACTCCTATCGAGTATTGTTGATGAGATGTGTTATGAAGGTAGACCGAATCATTCAATATAAATGTATAAATAGGACGAATAATAATAGATTAATTTCAGTGTATGTAGTATCAAACTGAAAGCGGTAACTAGTCTATGAATGATGTCTTAACAAGTATAAATAAAATGGACTCTTGACAAGAGACACACATTTGGCTTCAGTAATAACTAGGACTTCAAGGAATTTATGGTAGCTCACCTGTCAGGCAAAACTTTGAATAGTCAGCATTGTCGAACTATAGAAGCGCGATTAAAAAGTATTTTTTCTCCCACCCATTACATATGATTGCTTTTTCAAGTCCCGGTAATAACATTATTAAATTAATTATCCCACATATTTGGGTGGTGCCTTTCTTTGTTTCTGACATAATTTATGAGAGTTTCTCTTTTACACTTCAATAGAGAAATACAACTTTCAGTGGACAATGATCGTATAACTCTAATGGAACTCTAAGAACCACAGCATTAATGTTTTCTTTCTTTTCTTTCATGCCCTTTAGTTTTTGTTGCAGATAATATCATGCTATTGATAATTATGCATGCACCTTTCTAATAAAATTGGCATATATTTCACTGGTCTCAGAAGTAAAATTAAATGTATAATAGCTTCTCGGTGCAAAATATTTACTGAAAATTATTGTAGGATTTGACTAGAAATGTCACTTCTCAGGCAAGGTTATTCGTGGATGACTGTATAATATACAGAAAAAATTAGTGATAAATCTTATATCACCGCCTTGCAAAACTAGCTTGACGTTATTGAAAACTGGACTACAACAAATAAAATTAAAATCAATGTGAGCAAAAGTAAATCAATATGTATCCTTCTGTAAAACACAAAATTAAATTCGTCTCATATACCAATTAAATGGATCACCAGTGTCACAAGTAAACACTTAGGTACTGTATATATTTTAGTAACAAACTGGTTGAAATAAGTGACTAATATTACAAGGATAGCCTGGAAAACACTACATTACTCTACGGCTAAGGTTTCCAGTTTCAAGGAGTGAATTTAATTTACTTTTACGGAAGAGTTCCGAGAGATAATCTATGTTTATGTCACTACAGATCACAAATTCCATATGAGATTTCTAAAGTCTTTTTCTTCACAAATTCAATGTTGGCTATAAATATTAATAAGTAATCTAAGAAATATGAATGATTGTAGTTAGAAGTCTGATTTACATTATAAAAAACAAAAAGTTACATTCCTCCGCAAACACGAACTTTCGGTGATGGTTTTGTCGTCCAACGCACAACCACGGACCTATTCGATGCTTATGTTAATAACCTACAATTTAGCTGTAGCAATGTGATGTCATAACTTGGGGTTTGTTTACTTAATGTAATTAGATTTAATTTGATTATTTTCTGCAACAATTGGACTTCCTATTATTTAGTTATTTAATTTAGGGTTGATTTATTAACTCTTACTATGCAAGATGCCTGTTATTTCAATAATTCTATATCACGTTAAATAGTCATTGTCTACACTAAAGTATTATCGTATCTCTCATTTCTCATCGTAATGGCGAACCGACGTGACATGAGACAGCGAGTTATGTAGCTCTAGTTGAGGCTGGATATGGGGCTAGATCTGCTGGCCGCTTGGTCGGTATTCCTGGGAAGTACAGCCGCGAGGTGGGTTCATCGTTACCAAAATTTAGGAGGTCGAAAATCGCCCTATTCCTGGGCGTTCGCGGATTTCTTCATTGGAAGAGGATGCCTCTTATTCGAGACAGTTCGACAGGACCCCTTTCTGACTGCTAACGAAATAAGAGCAGCATCTAACTTTCCCGGCTCTTCACAGACTATGATCAGCAGGTTGAGGAACCGCAGTATTAGGAGCCGGAGGGCTGCGCAAATGGAAATATTGGGGGAAGCACAAGCTGTCGACCATCTTGCCTTTCGCTACCAATCGAGTGGATTTCGATTGAGAAATGTAATTTTCTCCGACGAAACAACCATCTCGAGTGATTACGAAGGTTCTGTCCGTGTCTATCGTGAGGATGGTCTCCGACATGATCAGCGCTATGTGCACCGACGTGAAAGATCGGGGCGCTTTAGCATATCGTGTTGGGGGTGGATGTCTTACGATGGACCTGGCGTTATAGAACGCATCGGTGGCCGGTTTAATGCGGAAACTTACGAGCACATTCTGGAAAATATATTCCTTCCTCCGCCCGAGAACGTTTTCCCGAAGGAACATTGCTGTTCCAGCAGGATAACCATCCGTGCACTATGCTGCAAGCATTCAAAGATGGTTTCAAAGGAGACCCGAGATCGAAATCATTAATTGGCCTCCGAAGTCACCTGATTTGAATGTCATCGAAAATTTATGGGCGGAATTGCAAAAGAGAAGGATAGCCACCTATGCCCACCGACACCCTCGAAATCGAGACGAATTGTGGGATCAAGTTGTTGACACCTGGGAAGATCTCGCCGGGGATCAGAACTTATTCCACAATCTCGTGACATCCATGCCGGATCGACTTAGAGCTGTAATAGAAGCTGATGGCATGTGGACAAGATTTTAAGTTAACAGGTCTCTTTTGTTTCTTATGATTTTTGTTTGAGGAAGAATACTTTAACTTCCAAGTAAGATTTTTTTGACGAGGTTCAGCCCACTTGTAAGACCCAGAAATTGGGCATAAATTATTCCATATTTTTCGACAAATTAGACAGTCGAGGAATTCTGAACAAATTAATTATACCTCAATAAAAAAAAAGTTTTACCCGGGATCGAACACGAGACGTTTCGGTTATATAGTGTAACCGACACGCTACTATGTGAGCTAACGAGACAAGACAGTGACAGCAGCAGTCCAGAATGTAGATCCCTTAGCAGGCATTTGCCATTCGGTACAGTGAAGCAATGATATTTTGTGACTCGAGCTATGTTGTGAAATCCTGGCCTTAAATGGCAGTCTTCGTGATCCTTATTCTGGTCCTTGTCCTTGTTGTGGTCCTTGTAACAATTCTTGTACTATTTGTCATGTTATGTATCGTTACGTCGATATCGAGTGAACCGCGCTGTAGAACTTCAACTTCCGACGACCAAGAATCGTCTCATTCTTTTTCAGGGTAACTGTACATAACCCATGTTCGGTCCACTGCTGTGGAGTAATGGTAGGCACATCTGACCGTGAAATGAGTGGCCTGGGTTCAAAATCCTGATTGGGGCAAGTTACCTGGTTGAGGTTTTTCCGAGGTTTTCCCAATTGTAAGGCGAATGTCATGTAATCTATGGCGAATCCTCAACCTCATCTCGCCAAATATCATTTCCTCTATCATCAATTCCATCGAGGCTAAATAACCTAGTAGTTGATACAACATCGTTAAATAATCAATTTAAAAAAAGACGTCAGATAAGCAGAGGAAGTTACAAAAGCTTGTAGTGGCGAAGAATTTAAAGCGTCTGTGTTGTTAAAAAAAGGGAAGTACTACAAATGGCAGAAAAAGTGGATAGCTTATATTGATGTATTTGTTACGTGACATTACACGGGAGATATCACCACATATAGTTGTAAACAACCGTGGATATTTTAAATCTGAAAGTGTACTTTAGTGTAATTTTTTTATTATTATTTTACGACGCTGTATCAACATCTAAATTATTTAGCGTCTGAATGATATGAAGGTGATAATGCCGGTGAAATGAGTCCGGGGTCCAGCACCGAAAGTTACCCAGCATTTGCTCGTATTGGGTTGAGGGAAAACCCCGGAAAAAACCTCAACCAGGTAACTTGCCCTGACTGGGATTCGAACCCGGGCCACCTGGTTTCGCAGTCAGGTGTGGACACTTTAGTGTAATCAAGTGTTGCTTTGTATAATAAGAACTGTAGGCACAGTGTATACGGTAAATCTCTATATGCATTTGAAAAGATTAGTAATCAACTTGACAGAAATGTTCGTGTGTCACAATATAATTTGTAATATTGTATTTGTTAATGGCACTGTTATTTTTATTAAAGTATGCGATTTAGCAGTTACATGTACTTCACAAATGTCTTAATTGTTTCAAAAACAACTAAATGCATTTATGACATTTGGCACAGTAATATGAACATTTTCCATTTTGGTAATAAATTAAGTGGCAAGAAAATGTTCATGTGTCACACCATATACTATTTAATATTTTTTACATTATTAATTATTCCTTTTCATTATGATTTTCTATTTATATTTTGGAATGCTTACGTTAAAAAACAGTGATGTGTCTTTCATGAACTCCTAAGTATTTGATTAAGTATCCTGTGAAGATCATAGTTACTTCGAAAATGTTACGTGTGTGACTATGGAATGACCCATCAGTATTGTTAGTATTGTTACAAAATTAAAACCTGAAACTGTTAGAATGGGATCAGGAGTAGTGACAAAAAATGTAATGTTGTAGGCCTACATCAACATGACTATTTTAATCCAGTTTCTAATAGTTTTTAAGGTTTGAAAGCCTTTCGAGGTAAACAGTATTGAACATGTGAGGGAAGGGCTATTTCTTGGTAATGGATTAGGCCTGTATATTTTATAATATTATTAACTATATATTGTTAAAGTACCTAGTAAATATCGTAATATGTATATTATATAATACTGTAAACGAGACAATATCACAGGCTGCAAACTAGATTATTCTTGTTTTTGTATAATTATACGAACATGTCTGAAATAAACAAGACTACCATTGGTTAGGTTAGGATAGGATTACTTATATATTGTAATCAGGCTATATGCACAAATTTTCCAATATACTACTATCATAACTAAATAGGTAATGTTAACATTAATTTTCATAAGTTTTTGTGGTGCAAATTAAAATAATTCAAAGTAAAGTATAACAAAACCCCGACAACATTATAATTATGAACGTCAAATTCTCTTATTTTATTTATTTTTTCAGTGTTTAGTCCCTTATTTCCCATTGTTCTTCGGATTTATCATTAGTGAAATATCAATTAACGGATAAATTATGTTATACACTCAGTTGATAATATAAATAATATTCACGACAAATATATAAAAACAGAAGAGATAACGAATCATAATTTAGCCCACCGATAACTTTATAACATGGTCTAAAAAATTCTAGGTAGATTGGCTTTGCGCGAGACTCTGCATTGTATTCTATTCAATACAAAGGCGTACTTTATCTTATCTCTCCGCTTCGCCCACGTGACAACTATAATTAGAACTCCCTGTTCCGAACTTGCCTAGGTCTTGCAAGCAAGAAATAATCGATTTAGACCGACCAGACCGGTTCAGAGTTCGTGTTCCGTGATGGTGTTGGTCATTGTGCCATCTGTTGACGATTATTGAACTACATCAAGCCGGCCTCGACTGCAAACCCTAAAGCCTATATAAAAGAGCTATCTGTTAGTATATATGATCTAGGATAGAACTCTACGGT
>JAJSOF020000042.1:15812065-15828771 GCA_025594305.2 Periplaneta americana
AGATTGGTCAGATTGGCTAGCTCGCTCGGTTGTACATCATTGTTTATGTAAATAAAAAAATGAAATGAATGTGGCACATAAATATTATTTATGAAATACAGGAAACGAATATGGATAAATTATGAGTGCAGGAACGCCATTTTGTGACACTTTGTAAAATGACTCAGCTCCAGTGAGTTCAATGGTAAAATACTAATTCTTACTCCGTATGTGCTGTATTTTTTTATCCAGGGAAAGTACTCATCTTTACGACAAAACTCGTAAAAATACTGTTATATTCTGTGGACAAAAAGAAATTGAAGTGCATAAAATAAAATTAGAATACAGTATTTTATGTGGACCAAATAAAGTTTAAATAATCAAGTAATAGACTAAATATTGCGACCCAGAATACTAATTTATTGACAACAAGTTTTTCTGTGGTACAACAGAATTTATTTTAATCTTACCTCAATTCTCAATTCACTTAAGAGTTACTTGATATACAGGGATTCCATTTTAAAACATCCAAGTCTAAATAACTAATTATTTAAATTGAATTCAATTTAAACAAAAAACACTCAATTTACATATTGAGAGAAGTCTGAAACCAGACTAAATTGCATTTTAGATTCCACTCCCCCCCCCCCGGAACTCATTCCTACACTGAGTTACAGTAATACAACTTGCCCATACTGGTAGTGTATAAACAATGTCAATGCAAAAATTCTGCTAACAAGTTCCAGGTTAGATCTTACACTATCTGTTTAGTTATACAGGATGATTTTGTGACTTTGCTACAAACTTTTAGGGATAATAAAGGAGATCATTATGAACAACTCTCATACAGGAACCCGTGCCTGGGAACTTTTTGTTTGGCAGTTACAGAACATGATACATGATGTAACAATGCTTTCTGTAACCACTGTTTTTAAGTGTAAGGAGTCATGGGCAATCATTGTTTCACTTTATTGTAAGCTTTGAAGTGGTGATATTTGTAAACATTACAAAGTTCATGTAAATAGATACACAAACTGGATAACTCAGACAGTATAGCAGCACCAGCTACGCTCGCCACTAGTCACCAGGTCATACCGAGCCATGTCAAACGAAAGGGAATAGAAATGTTACTAGTAAAATGCATGACTATATTCTTTAAGAATTCAATGAACTAGTCAAGTGTAAGATTTACGGAGTATAACAGTAAATCTGTAATGCACAAAAAGAAAATGCTCGTTTTTAAGATATAACACATAATGTGGGAGAAATATAATGTGGTTCAGGGAATATATCGTTGAAATCGACTAACTTGAGAAACAAAAATATTATATCAAAGGGATAGTGGACGTAACATTCACTTGTGTCATTTTTGCGCGAAGTACTTCTCACTAATATATTCCCTCACCGAACCCTTCCTGACCTTGTCACTGACAGTGAGCCTTCACACTAATATACTGTATTTTCTCGAATACTCCGCGCACTTTTTTTCCGAAATATACATGAAGTAAAAAATGCAGGTGTGCGGCTTATTCGAAATGAAGTTTGCAACATGTCCAATTTTCCTCCTGCTTAACTTCTAAGGTGGTAATTTCATTTGTTAACATTGTTAAATGGCGTTTGGTTTAGCAGTACATGTGTCAGAATCAAGTTTAAGTATGATAAGTGTATAGTCTGTGAGTCTAACATTTTCAATTCTGAAAATGAGTACCACTACAGGTATGAGATTACGATCTTTTACTTCCAGCAAAAACTTATAATCATGAAAGATGTAGAGGAATATGGAAATCGTGACGTGTGCTATTAATGTTGCTGGATATCATGTAAACGGCAACTGACACATGTGCAGGGCGTGCATATGGAATGGGTTTCAAATGCATCCTGTTCCAGGACAAAATTTATATTTTTATCATTACCTGAACTGTACTTATGTTTAATTGTTTTTAATTTATCGTGAATACATTATTGTTGAAAGTGCTATTTTTTATTTTTATTTATTTATTTATTTTGCCTTTCAAAAGTGGGGTGCTGGGCTTATTCGAGAAAATACAGTATCCCCTCAACAACCCCTATCTAATCATAAGACTAATTAACACTAATGTATCTCATCAAACACTACCTAATCTTGTCACAAACAGTGCTGCTATCTCTCTGTAATATTAAGAACAATGAGGGAGAGAGAAAAAACAAATTTCTGCTGGCAATGACGCATGCCCATATGTTGGCTACATCGTGTACTTAGCTGCAAATGGCTCTCATCATAATGACTCTGCTGCACCTAATTCTCCATTTTAGCGAAAACTTGTTTACAGAGTACATTAAAATAGCCATCGGCATCGAACTCGTGGCCAGTGCACTGTAACTTCACCTTATTTAGAATGTAACTGTTATTTTTGTATGATGTTAGCCTTTTGAGTTGAGCATTACATGCAGATAATAATGTTGGTTTCTTACTGTTACGGAAAGACCCATTAAGAGACTTGCTGATATCTGCTTAATTTATGGAACAGCGAAGGTAAATGGAGAGAAAGCTGCAAGGTTTCACCAGTCGAGATATCATTCACAATGCCGACTTGCTTATACTAAGTTTATGAGAATGCACCAACCTTTGCAGGAACAGGTATCATAGTCTACAACAAAACTCACAAAGATGGTGATGAGTTCGATTCTATCTGGCTACGCTGACCACACATATTGAGGCTTGTAACTATCAAACAGACATGGGTTCATAAATTGTAACAATGTCACAGAATTATCCTGTACAAATAACCAAACATCATATGCGTTTTTTAGGATTTTATGGTGAATGTGCATTCCATTATGTCCTGGAATTTGACATTTACAATGTTTCGGAACTACATAATATTATATTATAGTTTCAATAATCAGGGCGGATTAGGTATGACCAGACAGGTTACTTAGCTCTGTTGGACTTGTTCTGCCCGGCTACCCAGGCGAATGAGCTCAAATGACAAAAAAATTCTAACTGAGGGGAATGTCAGCTCCAATGAATTATTATAAATAATTAAAAGAAAAGTGGATAAGAAGGAATGATAATACATATCTACTGTAGTTACTTGTGTGTTGAACGAAATAAATTCTTAAAGAATGCATACAATTTAAAAAAATGATATCAATATATCTGTTCAACAAAGTAAATATACTGTTTAAAAATTTATTTCAATAAATATTTGTCATGTCCCGCGCCATGGCGTCGCGGTCTAAGGCATCCCGCCTAGGACTCGCGTTACGGAATGCACGCTGGTTCGAGTCCTCATGGGGGAAGAAATTTCTCATGAAATTTCGGCCAGTGTATGGGACGGTGCCCACCCAGCATCGTGATGCACTTGGGGGAGCTACAACAGGTAGCGAAATCCGGTTGTGAATACCAGCTATAACGGCTGGGGGATCATCGCTAACCACACACGATACCTCCATTCTGGTTGGATGATCGTCCACCTGTGCTTCGGCATGTGGGCGTGAGGCCAGCAGCCGGCTGGTCGGTATAGGCCCTTCGTGGGCTGTAGTGCCACGGAAAAAAAAAATGTTTGTCATATGAAGACCCAGTGTTACATAACTAAAGTCCTGCATTTGATTGAATACAGGTAAGGTGTACAGCTTTGCTTGATAAGTTGCAAGCACTCTCTCTGCATGCAGTGCAAACACGTGCTCTGTGCTATGCAGTGACAATATTAATCTAAAAGCACATTCCAATTTCTTTCCACAACCAATTTTGTTAGTCGTAGTGACATAAATAAAATCCAAGTTTTAAATTTTTTGAACTCAATAAAAAAACTCAGGTGCCACATAAAATGTTTAGTCTCCTTGGCTACCTGCCACCCGGAATTTGTCTATCCTTGCTTTTTACAGTAAGTGAAATGGCTACAAAAGGGTATTTGTCGAATACAGGGAGGAGAGCCATTAATCCTTCCCATTGAAGGCTTTAAGGAACCAACCTAGACAAATACCCAATGTCCCATCCCTACCTTCCCGTGGTGCTGCTGTTAGTAAGCATAATTTTACAAGCTGAACTAAAGGGAGGGGCTACTCATCAATTAGCACTGGTCAGCTTGATGAATTAATGACTGAATTTGGTATAATTTTCCTCTATTCAATACCTAATTCCCTCTTTACCCTTTCCTATCCAGTCCTCTGACTGAACTCTTACTTTCTTCGGCCCTGATGGCATTAGAGCATTCGAGGCCTAGGGGTTCATTCACTTTCCTTCCTACCCTTTCTGCCTTTCTGTTCCTAGTGCTGACCTGCTATGGCACTAGAGTTAGGTGTTAATAGCGTGTGGGAAAATATCCGAGATAATATCAAAATTGCAGTTGACAGAGCATGAGTTATTATCAAACTAAGAAAAAGAAAACATGGTTTGATGAAGATTGTTGCATGGTAGTAGAAGAAGGATTGGTTATTTTACGACGCTGTATCAACATCTAGGTTATTTAGCGTTTGAATGAAATGAAGGTGATAATGCCAGTGAAATGAGTCCGAGGTCAGCACCGAAAGTTACCCAGCATTTGCTCGTATTGGGTTGAGGGAAACCCGGAAAAACCTCAATCAGATAACTTGCCCCAACCGGGATTCGAACCGGGCCACCTGGTTTCATGACCAGATGCGCTGACTGTTACTCCACAGATATGGACTGAAAGAAGGAAACAGGCAAAATTGACATTCTTACAGGATCCAGTTGAGGCGAATAGAGATAATTATTTCAATAAAAGACGGGAAGCAAATCATACACTTAGGAATAAAAAGAGAGGTTACTTGAAGGAAAAACTGAATGAGGTAGAAACAAATATTAAAAATAAAAACATTAGAGATTTAAATAAGGGCATAAAGGAATTCAAGACTGGATATCAGGCAAGGTAAACGTGATCAAGGATGAGAATGGTGACTTGCTTGCAGACTCTCATTCAATCCTGAACAGATGGAAAAACTATTTTGCGCAACTACTAAATATACATAGGCCAAATAGAAATGATCGAGACGAAAGTGAAATACAAACTGCTGAGCCATTTATACCAGAACTCACAACTTTCTGAAGTCGAAATTGCGATAGAAAATCTGAAAAATATGTAGAATTTGTAAAACAGTTACATTACCGGTTGTTCTATATGGTTGTGAAACTTGGACTGTCACTTTGAGAGAGGAACATAGGTTAAGGGTGTTTGAGAATAAGGTGCTTACGAAAATTTTCTCCAAAATAAGCACCTCATTTAAACAAGATAAACAGAATTTTATGACTAAAGTGTTCATCACATTAGGCTACATCAGAGCTTCTGACTGCAACAGTTAGATGAACAGCTTAGTAATTAAAGTCCCTGTATAGATTACATACGACACTGAAACAGAATGTAGGATCACTGTTTGAAAAAAAAAATAATTCTGAGATTCTTGGAGGACTTCCATTTGCCTTCTTGTTTCCATATACCAGTAGTTCAGTGATTGTTATAGTGTTATTCAGAACTGAACTGTATAATCTTTCATATTGCAAAAGCATCACCTCCTACTGTTAATCTAAATATGACTAATAGCATCTTAGCATCTCTTCTCGAAATTTCTTTGAACTACCTTGGTTCTAATCCCAGTATACATAAGGAGGAAGGTTAGGATAATTCAGTCCAATTCTTCTACCTAACACTCAACAATAATTAATAAACTGACTTATGGCAATATATCCGTTACATCTGTACAGTGGAACTACTGAAAAGAGAAAAGTAAATACAAAAACTCTTAAAACAACGTGGTGCTCCAATGAATAACTTAAAGAAATAAAGAATTAATATATGTGACTTACAAAATACTAGACCCAAAGTGTTAAGGAAATTAATCTCTTTGACAAACAAATACAACCAGATAATAATAAAAAGAAATCATTGTGGTAATCACTGTCTTCATTTTATTCTCCCCAGTATCACCAAACATAGGCGTCTTCACGTACATATCCACCACCTCCACATAGAATGACCAATGTATCTTCCATCCTTCCATTACCTACTTACTTATTCCTGGCTTTTAAAGACCCATGGGTTCATTGCCGCCCTCACATAAGCCCGCCATTGGTCCCTATCCTGAGCAAGATTAATCCAGTCTCTATCATCATATCCCACCTCCTCAAATCCATTTTAATATTATCCTCCATCTACGTCTCGGCCTCCCCAAGGTCTTTTCCCTCCGGCCTCCCAACTAACACTCTATATGCATTTCTGGATTCCCTTACGTGCTACATGCCCTGCCCATCTCAAACGTCTGGATTTAATGTTCCTAATTATGTCAGGTGAAGAATACAATGTGTGCAGTTTCTGTGTTGTGTAACTTTCTCCATTCTCCTACTTCATCCTCCTTAGCCCCAAATATCTTCCTAAGCACCTTATTCTCAAACACACTTAACCCTATGTTCCTCTCTCAAAGTGAAGTCCAAGATTCACAACCATAAAGAACAACCAGTATTATAACTGTTTCATAAATTCTAACTTTCAGATTTTGTGACAGCAGACTGGATGAAAAGCTTCTCAACCCGAATAATAATTAGGCATTCTATATTATTCTGTGTTTAATTTCCTTCCGAGTATCATTTATATTTATTTACTGTTGCTCCCAGGTATCTGAATTTTCGACGTCTTCAAAGATAAATTTCCAATTTTTATATTTCCATTTCGTACAATATTCTGGTCACGAGACATAATCATATACTTTGTCTTTTCTGGATTTACTTCCAAACCTATCTCTTTACTTGCTTCAAGTAAAATTCTCGTGTTTTCCCTAATAGTTTGTGGATTTTCTCTAACATATTCATCATCCATAGACAAACAGCTGATGTAACCCGTTCAATTCAAACCCTCTCTATTATCCTGGACTTTCCTAATGACATATTCTAGAGCAAAGATAAAAGTAAAGGTGATAGTGCATCTCCTTGCTTTAGCCCACAGTGGTGGAAACGCATCTGACAGAAACTGACCTATATGGACTCTGCTGTATGTTTCACTGAGACACATTTTTAATTAATCGAACTAGTTTGGAGCATCAAATCCATCTGTAGTTTCATTATTTCCTAACTTCACAACACGTTTTATTCAGCTGGTTTCTTACATCTATGTTTAATAAAGCAGTCTATCAGGTATCTTAGCATTCACATTCCCAACTGCAATTTTCATTCAAGCTATCATTAAAGTTCTCAAGTATGTTGGACCCAGAGAACTACTACACATCACAGACTTGGAAAATAAATGTTCAATCAAAATAAATCAAATAACTAACAAACAAGCCTCCTCTAGTTTTGAACTGTAACACGAAAAAGAGCTTTTGATGATTAGTTAATATGTAACATATAGAGTTTCTGACCTAGTTTGGCATGGCTACTTGGACATTCAAATTAGATATGCAATATCTCTTCATTCTCTTGCCATACAAGTATATATTTTCTATGAGCTTTATTACAAAGATTACAAGCGATGGAGAGTTCCTCTTTTCAGTTAATGCTTTTCATCTTCACCTTTATATTATTACTGAAAGTAACAGTTCATTTATGATCTTTCATATTCAATATTGTCCACACCTGTGGAGGTAACGGTTAGCACGTCAGCGCGAAACCAGGTGGCCCGGGTTCGGTCCCGGTCGGGCAAGTTACCTGGTTGAGAGTTTTTGTTTCCCTCAACCCAATATGAGCAAATGCTGGGTAACTTTCGGTGGTTCATTTTTATCACCATCTCATTCAGACGCTAAATAACCCTAGCTGGTGATAAACTCAATACTAAAATAATAAAAAAAAAAAATATTGCAATATTTCAGTAAAATTTCTTCGTTTTCTCACACTTTTGGATCTCCTGCCATCTTTCTTCTTAATTTGATACATCAATTAACTTTATCACCCCACTTAAAAATTAATTTTAATCCATTGCTAGTCATTGATTCTGACATTTCAGCAGATGTGGCAAATCATGCATTCCCAGTGCTAGTCAGTGGAGGGAGTGCAGTGTGAGTCAGGGATAGGAAAGCTCCATGCAGATCAAATGCTGTAGCACTACCTTTCATGTACAATGTATGGCTGGCAAACTAAAAATAGTGCAGATTTGATGCCAAATGGTCGACACAATTTCTTGACCGTTAGTATGGAGGAGAGGAGCAACGTTTGTACAAAGAAACATGGAATATGCAAAATTAAGATATCAAACAGCTTTATTATGTATTATTCGCACAGTACAAAAGTATAAGAGCACCACGAATAGCAATCTCAATTATATTACAGTGCTGTAAGTCTGTACCATCCCTTACAACACATTGTGAATTGACTGTTTATCATTTATTACTTGAGTGTTGTGTGTTTGTAAATACGCCTTGAATTTTAAGAAAGTTTGTGCCTTGTGGGCTAAAGAGATGGAGTGTCAAGTGGAAAAAATTAACCCTTCTAACATATTGTTTGTTTGAGTTTAATAGAGGGAACTGCGCAAAAGTGGAGGCAGCTCCGAAACGTTTGTGTCGTGTAGGGGAGAGTTTCATTGGAGAAAGCACTGAAAGAAAATGCTTCTGATTCTCAAACACAACACCCGTACAAAAGTTAGTGTCCATCCACAGAAGATGATATGCGTCTGGTGGGATAAAGGCGGCATTTTGTACTACAAATTTTCCCCAGAATGTAACTCCGACTTTACTGGCAAAACTCAGATCCTTTGGGGCCCACAACAAAAGAAAAACCACCGAAAGGACTGCATCAATTTGCTTTTAACGATAATGCACACCTGCGCCCCACACTCCACTAACATGTAAACAGCTACCCAGAATTTGGGTTTTGGGGAGGGATTTCACATCACCCCATATTGTCCCGATCTTATTATTTTTCCTTTTTCCATTCTCTATCCAACAATTTTCATAAATTTCCCTTTGATGATGAAGATTTTTTGAAATTTTAACGATTCTTTAACTCCAAAGCACAGACTTCTTCAGACACAGAAGGAAAAACTCCCAAAACATTGCAGGGGGTCATGGATGATGCAGGGAGAACATGTTCATTTTTTTATCACTCAAAAAAATTTTCCAGTGAAAAACACTCGAATTTTTGTATCAACCCAATAAATATGTTTTTTTTAAATCCTTGCATCTAGCAATGGCCATTAGCATTCGTGCTCCCCAGTATTTCTGGGTACAGTGTCTCCTGCAGATAGTGCCTCAGTCTCAGTGCCCGTTCATCTCCTCTTGACTGTTCACAGGGGACACAGGGTAATTCAAAATATTTATGGTGGCTTCCCAAAACAATGTGCCCTTAGTAGCCTAAGGCTGCAACTGGTTAATAAATATAAATTTATGAATATAATAATTTTACTAATTTTTTATTTAAAAAACTCGGGCAGCACTGGTTCAGACTCAGTGAATTCAACCCAGTGGTTTGGGGTGAAATTTCATTCTAATATTTTGTATATTGGCAAACATTTTGCAAAATAATGGAAGGCATATCTGTGGGATATATTATGGAGCCTTAAAATTTTACACATGCCAACTTTTAGCTGAATTCAATGTGGTTCTATTCAGTTCAAGTTTGTTAAACCATTTAATATTAACATTGTAGTAGGTACTTGTATTTCTTTATTTTTTTCGTTTGTACCTATAGTATTTGCAGAATGAGGAGTTTCTATACAAAACGTTGTATGTTTGTTACAAGCTTTCTCATAACAATGCTTTTGATAGCTACTTCTTTCGCATCAGTTATTTGTCTTAAATCTGGCACAATGCTTCAGCTAATGTTGTTCTAGACTATCTGTGACACTATAAGTCTGTCACGAATCCTGTTACCAACAGGTTAAAGGACCTTGTGGAGGACACACACACACACAAATATTCTTGGGAACAACGTACCAAGGTCTTCAGTCAATTATTGGCTAAACTGAGAAGATATAACTATTCCAAGATGTCAAAGCAAAACGTGGACCAGAATATGGATCCAGATCAGCCCACATATTACTTCAAAGAGGCATAACATAAAGAAGGAAGGAAATTTAGAAAGAGGTATTAAATTATTGAAGAACCTCCATTACAACCTACACATTTGGTACAGGAATGAAAGCATTAGAAACTTTTATCTGAGTGCCTTACAAAAAAATTAAATGTCGAAAAAGATTGGGTTCCATTGGTATTTATTAACATCTGAAAAATTTCAATGATGATTCAATGGGCATAGTACATATCATTTATATTTCTTAGAAAAAATAAAAAAAGTAAATATTTAAAAAAATAAATTCAGTATGAATATAAAATCATTATTTGATTGTTTGGGGTCTCTTGAACATTTTTTGTTTTCGGGGCCCCCTGAGATCGTTGATGTAAATTAATAAAAAAAAAATTTTTTTCAAATTATAATAAAAATTTAATGTTTAAAAAAAAAAATCAAAGGGGATAAGTCCCTTGAATAATAAAAAATCAATCCCGGACTTCCCCTAAAATCATCTGCTGATATGTTCAGATTCATAACAGATCATGATTGTTAGATAAACCCCTTCCCCTGGCAACCAGGGAAAGAAATGGACATAGACTACTCTGCAATGACGGGAATATCTGCAAGATTATGAAGATTGAAAATATGGACAAGAAGGAAAATAATTTTATTATTAAATTTTGATCATTAGACTCACACTTGTCTAATATATGTATTTACTTTATTCTTTTTTTTTTTTTTTTTTAACTGATAAATAACTTTCTAGTCACAAAAACATCTCTTGTAATACAATTTAAGTATAAAACGTATTCCTTACAGTATTTGACTTCAAGAACCATTTTTTCCTCAAAAAAGTTTTCCAAAACAATGTCTATACTGCAACCCAAATTTAAAGTGGAATTTGTCGCAAAGCTCAACTCATTTATATAAGTGGCATCAAAAAAACCTTAAAGGGAATTGACACTTTCATGTTTCAAGCATAAAATTTTCGTTTCGTAAAAGCGTTTCGAAAGTCTGTTATGATTTACTGGACTTTGAGGAAAAAATTAAAACCTTTAATGTACCCCCACTTTTTTATATAAGCCGGGTTTTATACATTATAAATTTTTTTAGGTACCAAATTTAAAAACTACTTCAATTCTTTTCAAAAAATTTACAGACAAAGGCAGAAAAATTTAAAGTAACTGGTATAAAACCTCCTCTGGGAGGACTTCTCCGTTCTTCGGGACTGAGCCCCCCATATTTTTTTGTGATATATGAAATTTTTTGAGGGGCCTTCACTGTTCTTCTCAACACATATTTTTGGGGGCTTTCATAACTTCTACTTCCCCACATTATATTTTTTTAAAAAACCCATTTTTTAGCAAACATTTAACAACAGTATCTTGAACAAGCATGCTTAAGTGATTTAAGGAAAACATCAACAATGAATTTGTTCACAAACAATTTTACAAATTTTGATAATAATATGGTCTTTTTTCATTATATAAAGGAAGATTTTGAAAAGTTCCTGTCAAGGGACAGAAACAAGAGGCTAAAAATTAATGCAGGGGTTTCTCAGGGGGGGGAAGGGAGGAACGTCCTCCTCCCTTTTTATTCTGAAAGTAAATACCAAATAAAAAATGTTTGAAATTCGAGGGAAAATTCGATAATTTTAAGTTACACTATAAGTAAACATTGTTGATCGAGTTTTAAAACGCGGCCTCATTGCTGTAGAAAACTGTGAGAAGGAGGGATTGTTTTTGTGGGGGAAAGTCAACCCCTCCTTTCTATTTAAAACCCCAAGAAAAAAACTAGGGGAGAAAAGGGAGTTTTAAAATAAGTAAATGAACCGGAGGGAGGAGTCCTCCCCCGAATCAGCACATGGGGGGGAAATAAGAAACTGCTGGGCATGCAGAAGCTCGCTACCCTGCCAGCTAACGATGCTGCATTCAACCCGACTACACATCTTGGAAGGCACAATAAAAATTAAACGCAAAGTTATAAGACACCATATAAACTTTTTTAAAATTATAAATGAAAATATATTATTCTTTCACTTTAAAGTAATCTTCTTTTATTTGAAAATTTAATATTTGAAAGTTAAAGTTGGGTTTGTATAAAACAAAGAGGAAGTAGTTCTCGTTAGTATCGTAGATCATTTTGGCCAATGAAATTCACTTCCATTCATTGTCTACTAGACAGGGGCAACAGCCAATTTCAGTTTTGTAAAATATTTGAAATAGAAAGTACTCCAAAATATATTATTTTTTAAAATAAAAAAAATTTAAACGGCCCAAAGGCAGCTTTGAAAAAAAATGTTAGTATGACTTTACAAAAACGGAAATTTTTCAAAACATGTGAACCCGAACGTAAGATGTACGTGGGCCACAGACCCTTGGGGGGCAGTGTTCTCGATTTCGTAACATTATTTTCCCCACTTCCGTAAAAAGGTTCGGTTTGTTTGTACGGTCTCTTCCAACACGTGATGCGGGGTTTGAATTTCCAATTAATAATTTTATATAATAATTTTCTTCATTTTTAATTTTGGGGGTCAGATAATTGTTACATCCTTTTTACAAAAACACTAATATTTTTGACTTTGCCCAGGTGCATGAGATGCAAACAATTTTAAAAAAAGGGGGGAATTGATTACAAAATTTAAAAACATTGTAAATAATGCATACGCTTTCAATTAATTTTCTTTCCCCCTTTAGGTAAACTGCATTGGGGGAACACTGATGCTAGATTCTCGTATGTATATAAGAGATAAGGAGAAGGCACAACATGATATTAACCTTATACAATTAAATGCTTATATACATCGAGTCGCATCAGTGTTCAGCTTTACCATTAGTTTCCTCAAACAGTTTTTTAAATTTAAATCCAATCATTTCATTTTTAATTGCTAGATCAACCCCCAAAAAAAGTTTTTCTCCACCTGGATGACAAATCAAAAATTGTGACTTCGTATTAAATAGTGTGCGTTGTGACCTCAAGAAAATTATTTACTGAAAATTTTTAAAAATTTATTAATTTTATTCACACTTTTTCCCAATTGTCCAAATTCCTTGTAATTGTTAATTTGTGCAATTATTCAACAATGAATGAAAAAGGAAACACATTATATTTTTGGGCAATTATTTAGGAAACTCAGTTTCAAAAACAATTATTCTATAAAAAAAAACCACGAACACTATCTGGTCTTCTGAGGGTGTAGGCTAATTTGTAGCATGTTTCATTCAATAAAGGGGTCATTTTTTTGCAGTTAACTTCTTTCCTCCTTTAAGAAATATGCTGGGGCCGCCACTGAGTTAATATTTAGATAATATATTTTTGGGAAAAAACAAAAAAACATATCTTGGTGGGTATTTAAAAATGGCAAAAATTAGACCATCTTAGGGGCCAGGGAAACTTAAACCTACATTACTCCCCAAATACAAAAAAGAAAGGAGGGAAATGTGTTGCGAGAAAGAGGCGAAAAAGCCTGCTTCCACACACTTTGGAGTTTCACTATCATCACTATAATCCTTCATGCAAAGTATTTTTTTGTTTTATAAAAACACTCATTAGGTTATGTTTTTGTCGTACTTTAAAAAAAGATGTACAAACGCCATTATTTGAATTAATCTTCAGATGAGGAGAAATGAAGTTATATGAACTATTTTTTTAATTAAAAAAAAAGCAGGCCTAAAAATTAAAGCCAGAAAAGCCTGGATAACAAATTACATTGTATCTCATGAAGATGAAGGCGAGTTTGTCACTGATTTCAGTCTTTCATTTGGAATATGTTTAGGCTTTATTTCAGGTTGAATAGATTTCAGTTTTTTTCAACATGATCGATATAGAGGATTCTGTGCTATGTTCTGATTAAAATTATAAATTTAAGACATATAGATGCAATTTCAAATGTTACTGTATAATTAATACTATTAACTCATCAAAAAAAAATATAGCCCCAGTTATTTTTAGATAATCTGATATTTGTCTCCCAATTTCTTCTTTAAGTTTCGTGTTTTTATGTTTTCATCCATGTATAACATAAATGGGGTTATAAGTGACATCACACAAGTTTGATAAGTTTCTGACCAATTATCAGCCATCTTTCTCATTTTAAAAAAAACAATACAATTCATCGTCACCTGTGATTTACATCTTCATCTTTTTCTCTTCAATCGTCATAAAAGTATAAACACATCTAGTTTTTAGTCACGAAGCTTGAGTTGTGAGGGTGCTAGGAACAATAGACTGTGCCGGGACTATTTTTCATTGTCTGTAATGAACGATATTGAATCCTAGTGGTTGCCCTATCATGGATATATTTTCTACTTTGAGCTTCCCACTGTATAAACTAGACTGTGGTAAAATTCCTATCTTTTGTAAATTTAAGAAAATTTTTAGGGACTGATTTCAGGGAAAATTTGCAGGTTTTTGCCTCAAACGAAATTTTTCCAGTGTGGGACGTCCCTTTGAATCCATGTTTTAATCTTTGTATTTTCTCGCAAAATTTTTTCCTGCAGATCTCTTCAAGTGTGTAACGGACCAGGCAGCTGGTGAAAAATAAAATTGAAGGGTCACTTAATTCGTAAAAAACAAAAAACGAAGAAAAACACATGCAATATAACATATAACGAAAAAAACACAAAAAAATCTTTATGTACCTGGGAAAATTTATGTTTGTACATCAGATGAACTTTTTTTTTTATTAGCAAAAACTTAGTAACCTTCTTTTTGAATTCAAAAATGTCCAAAAACCTTTCTTCTCCCGAGAGCACGTTAAAACATTCAGTCTTTCATTTCTCTTTTTTCTTAAAAAAGTTTTTAAAATGATTAGGGGTTTAAAAATGCTCACTTTCCTGTCGTCATTGGGATGGGAACTATTATCTTCACATGAAAGTTCCAGACATGTCATCTTTCCAAAAAATTAAAAAAGCAGCACCCGTCCCCTTCTCAATTGGTTTTTAGTTTTTCTCCATTTTAAATAAACTGGTAGATCTTTGCGGAACTAATTGCCAGTCCTTGAAATTACTAACTAAACACAATTTTTATGGTCCCCAAATAAAAAAATTTTTTTATATTTTTGACAATAACATCACATACTTCAAGAGCAGGGAGATTGCCGGGTTTTTATTCACTGATCTTCTTTTTTTTTTAGGCTCATCAGCGTCACCTCCTCTGATTTTAAAATTTTTTGAACTTCAAAAAGGCATCATTAAAGTTATCTAAAAAATTTTAACTTTTAAATGCATCAATATTTGTTTGTTTAATGCAGTCAAAGAAAAAAGCTACGTGGGCTTAACTTTTCTACAATTCAACCAAAAAAGAAATGGGGGTCCTTCAAAGTAAGCAAAACCCTCTCCTGAAAGTAAATTTTGTCTATCATTTATTTTAAAAAATTCTATTAGACTGTCTTTGTTGCATATACAGTCTAGGGGAAAACAAGATCCTTCTTTGAACAAACTGGAAGATGTCCCTTCTTTTTTTGGTGATCTTGAAAAAAAAGGATCTGTTGCCTTGGATGTCTTCAAAAATATTCTACTTTGAGAGGATGACGATATAGCATTTTGAAAAACAAGTTGCCTTGGAGTATAACAATATATGTGGTTTTGTTAGGATATTGTTTCTTGACCAGGCATTGACCCCTCACAACAGAAGCTCCATCATATTCGACAGATAAGTTTCTCGAGAACCTTTCCACCCCGATTTTATTAGCTGCTGCAAAATTTTTTCTTTAAACCTGGCACTCCCATCATGTACCCCAAAAAACCCCAAAAACGTTTTTAATTTACTTAAACATATCTTAAAATGATTGTTAGCTGGGTTTTTGCCAATTATCTGTTGTTTCATCACTTGGATATACAGGGTTATTAAAAAATCCCACCACCCAAATAACTTTTGGCATAGGTTCAGTGACATGTTGTATGTGAGGACAAATATCCCAAAAAACTCAATAAAGGGATTATTGAGTGTTTTCTTCTTTTTTAAAGGGGGAAAATAAATCTTATTTTAAATGGAACATCCCAAAATATTTTTTTTTTTTTGAATAAAGCTCATTAGACCTTTTTAAAAAATACCCCCAAATTGGGACCCTTCAAATTCAGTTTCTAAGTCAAAAAAAAAAAAGTGTATCGAATAGTAAAAAAATAAACCCCAAAATAATTTTTTAAGCATATGGTTCAGTGACATGAAACTTGGATTTAGGAAAATATACTAAGAATAATTGGTATTCCGAGTTTTCATACTTCCCGGTTTAATCAAGTAGCTCCAACCCCTTATTTTAAATGGAACAAAATATATATTTTTATTTTTTAATAATGCCATTAAGGGCTTTTAAAAAAATTTCCCCACGATACCCGTACAAAATTAATGTAAATACATTTTCTCGAAAATCAAGTAGTACTGGCCATCCCAAAATTTTTCCCATCCAGCCAACCCACCCGGATGTTCTATTTCCAACAAGAGGAGCTCCAGCTCACTATAAACGAATGTTCGTGAGCATTTAGACCAGGTTTTCCACAACGATGGTTTTGGGAGAAGATGTCACAAAAGTGGGCCCGCTAGATCCCCAGATTTGTCGCCTTTGGACTTCTTTTTTGGGGCCCTTTGAAGTCAGTAGTATATCGAGAAGGACCCCTCACAGAAAAACTGGGCACAGAATAATGATGGTGAAGATATTCCTAAAGCTGGTTAAATCTTCTTAAATGGTTTTTATGATTGACTGAAAATTTCAAGCAACTGAGGGCTACCAATTTGAAAACATAATTTAGAAGGTGAGCTAGATTTTTTTGTTTTTTTTGAGGAAAGTATTTTATTATTTTAA
>JAJSOF020000042.1:15828871-15858323 GCA_025594305.2 Periplaneta americana
AACACATGAAATGAAGAAGTAGAACACTCCACACTGAACGGAGAAATGCATGATTTACTTCACTTTGTATGTGGAAGGCATTCCAAAACAAACTAACCTAACCTGTCACATTCGTATACGCAAGGCATACTAAGAGCCGCACGTATTTGTGTGACATGCCTTTCACAATTTCAAAAATTCATATTTCTTAGAGTTATTGTACGGTACCAGAAATTAAAAATCGTAACGTTAATTACGTCTCTAGTCAGCGATGTATGCAATGGAGGGGGAAAGGAATGCCACCCTATCACATTATCTCCTGACCTAGTTGCTGCATGAATGATGTCTTGTTGTTGTCACTTGTGGGGTCCAAATCTTTCTTCGGACATTTGACTAAACAACAACAACGTTAATTTTATTTGTGTTCAATATATATATTGAAATTATCTCCTCCCTCCCTGAAAACGTCTGTCTAATTCGTTTCACTAGTTCGTAAACTGGCCCATGTGCAACGATATGTTGCAGAATGGAACGGATAAGAGTTAAACGAAACAACATTGTTACCATGTTTCTTCTCTTACCCGAAAATTGCAACCTAGTGTACATAAAATAAATTGTTGGCAGTGAAAAGTGGCCTTCGTAAGCATTATGGTGCGCATTCGGCAAAGACAGAAACATAAAATAAATAAATCCATGGTGCTACAGCCCATGAAGGGCCAAGACCGACCAGCCGGCTGCTGGCCTCACGTCCACATGCCGAAGCAGAGGTGGACGATCATCCAACCAGTATGGAGGTATCGTGTGGTTAGCACGATAATCTCCCCAGTTGTTATAGCTGGTTTGCAAAACCGGATTTTCGCTACCTATCGTAGCTCCCTAAGTGCATCACGATGCTGAGTGGGCACTGGTCCCATACACTGGCCGAAATTTCATGAGAAAATTTCTTCCCCATGAGGACTCGAACCAGCGCGCATTCCGTAACGCGAGTCCTAGGCAGGATGCCTTAGACCACGACACCACGGTGTGGGGGCAAAGACAGAAACATGCTCCTTTTTTATGATAAATTGTTGGCTGTGTGGAAATTGTATACGTGCGATATGTGAAGTTGTCAACGTCAATAAGAGGGAAGAAGAAAAATACTCGTAGAAAGCAGTTCTGAAAATTCTTATTATTATAGCAAAAGTTGCGCAGTTTTTATGCCCAAGGGAAGAAAATATACTCGTTGCCTTTTCTAGTGATCTTCAAATTCCTTTCGGTATGATTTTTTTTGTATAAATTGTGCGAGAAGTAGGTTACTTAAGTTTTTATTGTTTTTTTTTCCATTCTTATATCCATTAAATCTTTCAATCTTTCACCTTGTTGCAGTAAGAAAGATTTTGACATGTTATAGTACATTACCACTTGTGAAATCGGGTGAAACTAGCACATAGTTAGATCTGATAATTTCGAAAGTGAAAAGCCGTCATCGCACTATCTTATTACAGACAGTAGTGACAACATCTCAAAACAAAAAATAACATTTGCACAGATTCGTATATGCAAGGCTTGGCATGAGTGTACAGTAGCATGAAACTTTCGTAATGTCACCAAAGTTATGTTGACGTGGCTGAGGAGAAAACTCTAAACACTAGCAAGAGTATAAGCGAAGTACAAGGAGCTAGCTCTGCGCTATTTTGACCCCAAATACCCCAAATAGACGATTATTGGTAGCCAACCGTAAATAATATCCGTAGAACAATGCTTACTGCTTTGTTGAATATAGTATTTCCTTCGTATCAGTAATTTTCACATAGGGAATCTGAAACAAGACTTGAATATTTTATGAGTTTATAAATTGAGTGGCTTACTGCCAGAGTTGCCTAAACCACAAATTTTTTAGCCGCAGATTTCTACATAAGATTACTGTAAATTATCATTTATGTTTGTGCCAATGTAGATGTACTAGATAAATATTAGATTATAGTAAATGAGAAATAATTTTAAGCATATAGTTTTAGATGGATGGAGGGATGGATTTATTCGTTCCATAATATTCTTATATTTGCTTTATAGCATAGAATATAAGAACATGTCCAAATCTTACGTTTAAATGCAAATATGAAATATGTAGAGAATTAATACCTTAATAACAATAATATTTTATACAATGTAATATGTTGACCATTTAATAGTATTATAATATTTACACAGTACTGTGTAATGTCAAGAATTCATCTACAGAATAGAAAGTGTGAGATATTAAGTAATTTTTTAGTTTTACCTTAAATAATGCAGGGTTTTGGCTATGATTCTTAATGTCTTCAGGAAGATTATTGAACATTTTTATCGCCATGTAACGTACTCAGAGGGGCAGAGAAGGCCTGACGGCCTTATCTCTACCAGGTTAAATAAATAAATAAAAAATAAATACTAAATACTAAATACTACTCCCCTTTGAAAGCATGATAAATTTGATGATGGCGTATGAAAATCATTCTTTCTGCGGGTATTTATACTATGTATGGCTGAGTTAGTTGGAAAATTTTCTTTATTACATAAGAGGAAATTTATTATAGAGTATATGTATTGATTTGTTAAGGTTAGAATCTCTAATTTTTTTTTAAATAATCTACATGATTCTCTAGCCTTTGCTCCAACTATTATTCTAATGCCTCTTTTTTTGTAATAAGAATATATTTTTAGTATCTGCAGAATTTCCCAAAATATTATTCCGTAGGACATAATGGAATGGAAATAGGCAAAATATATTGTCTTTAAGATTTTTTTTTTTTACGCTGCAAAATTGAATCAAACAACCGATTCAATTGTTGTGAGAGGTTGCAAAGAAAGAAGGCATGCAGTCACTTTTGATTGGGAGGATAAACCAAGATTGTCTGGAAAAAACGAGATCTAAGTTTATACTTTAGTAACTATTTTGAGTGTAATTGTGGCTTAGGCAATTCTGGCACTGAACCACTCAATTATTCCACGTAGGCTACATTGCTCTTATGCTACTCAATCACGTGTAGTTATAATAAATGGTAAACATCTACACACAGATAATTTTGTTATACTGTTTCAGTTGTGATGGACGTGATCAAGACAGAACCTGAGGCGGACCCGTTGGCTATAGAGGCAAGTGATAACATTGATTGGGAAGAAAAGAAGCCTTCGTTTGAGGTAAGTTGAAAGTAACGTTTTGTTTCTGTAATTATGGACCTGCAAATGTAAATAAGTGCATTATCATTGTATGGCGTTTGTCAAGGATGAAATAAAACATATCAGATTACCAGGAAACAATTGGCATTCATACAGTCCTCTCTGTAGATTGAAAACTCAAAAAAGTTTCATATCCATTGTTCAAGAATTAAAACAGAAAATCAATATCCCGAATTTAAAAGAAAACCTACAAATTAAATCAAACCCTTTAACTCTATTAAATATCGAATAAAATCCAAATTTAACAGAAGAAATACTGAAATCAGAAGTAAACACTGAAATACTAAAACAATTGTCTTTAGAGACAATTAATATTAGATACTCTCCACAAAACTGGCTTCATTTATACACTGACGGATCCTTGATCTCCAGAGAACAAGGTGCCGGTGCAGGTGTTACGTGCTGTCTCTTCTCACTTTATAGATCTCTTGGATATGGAACAACAAGTTTTGATGGTGAAATCATTGCAATAAGGGAAAGTCTCAGGAATCTTCTATGCCACATCAATAAATTTAGGAATGCAGTTATATTGTCAGACTCCAAAGCAGCTATTCTATCAATCGTCTCTAAACACACACCTTGATCTCAAACAGCAGAAATAACTAAAATGCTCTCTCAATTAATATCACTCAATAAAAGAATTGTATTCCAATGGATACCATCCCATTGTGGAATCCTGGGAAACGAGAATGCGGATGCTTTAGCAAAGAAGGGCAGCACTGCTACTTACAGACCTGTTACTAAATCTACGTATTACTCTGTGAAGAGATATATTAAATCTACATACTTAGACTTCAACAAACAAAATTTGATAACACAATCCCAAGGGAAAAAATGGAACTCTCTGCATCAAAATCCACAGTTAATTCCCGATTTACCACGAAAATCGTCTGTAGCTGCATTTAGATTGGCAACAGGCCATTATTGTTTGGCCAAACACCTGCATAGAATTGGAATATATCAGTCCCCTAACTGCCCATTGTGCAACTCAAACCAAGAAATGGATTCGGAACACCTCAAAATCTGTGCTTCAGTGGCTGGTCATGATAATATCTTTAAAAAATATTGGAGTGCAAGAGGTCAAATGACTTTATTGTCAAACGCTATTGTCAAACGCCTGGCATTAGAAAACAACAACAACATTTAAACAAGGTTAGGTACACTGTACAGCATTGAATTTTTCTCTTTGAAACGTATGTTCTGAAAAACTTGTATGGTGTGTTTACGCAAGTTTGGCAGTATTCTAGAGCCTGCACAACTACCAAAACATTCTGTTCTAATATAACAAACACTTGAATATATGCATGTGAAGAAGTGGTTGAGTCCAAGAAATGTGCCTGTCGGCAAGCACGAAGTGAACATTGCCAAACTGGATCACCGCGATTTCATTTATGAACCACTGTCACCAAAAGAAATGAAACATAACAATTTCCTTAATCTCTTTCTTTCTTGGAGGCAGTGCCAAATATTTGTGTACAAGGCAAGAGTGCAGCAGTTAGCACTTCTCATCAACTACAAAGCAGAAGATTGAAATTATTAATTTATTTCTTGTACTTATTCCGCAGGCAGTGGATGTATTGACTCCGCAGTCAACTGAAATGAAGACGGAAGACTACGGCCTCACATCAGAGATAATAATTGAAGAAACTCCAGCGCCAGTTACTGACCCCATGGGCAAGTGTGAAGCTGAGGTGGGTGGGACACATGGATTGCCTGTGTGCAGTTTCTTCTACACCATTGTTTGCATATCAGAATAGTACATTATGCAACGAGCCTATAATGGTAGTAATTAAGACGCAAGTATGATTGTTTATGAAACGAGCACAAGCGAGTTTCATAATTTTCATACGAGCGTCTTAATTACCATTATAGGCAAGTTTCATGCGAGTTTTTATGCTCGACCATATTTCTAACTTGAAAGTATTCAAAATTATGGTTATGTGCGAACTGACCTGAATTGTGAGATGTGCGCAGACGCGAAAGTATTGATTTTTTCCGAGGCCGAATTTCATTGATCTTGGCACAGAATAAGATGAACATTACTGTGGTATAACCTGAAAATTGATTTAGAATTGGAAAACGAGATGGCAAATTGAATTTATTTGAATATTATTTACTATTAACTCTAATTATTATAGTAACAGAACATAACCTTCTGCGACAGTATTGGATTTCCAGCCTCCGTGCCTTTTCGCTAATTCTCTTTCGATTGCATATCCTAGAATAATCGATACTTGCGGTTTTATAACGGTACAAAGCTGACTTGTCATTGGCTGAACACCTGTAAGCTGACTTGTCATTGGCTGACTACCTGTACTTTAATGAGTAGGTGTTCTTTAATGACATGCATTAAAGGACTGCTACCAGGTGTATAATTAGTACATTTCGGCATAGTCGAGTATAAAGCTATTAATAATCTCTGTGTTCAGTTAAATAGTTATTTCTTCGTTGTGAAGTGTCCTCATTTTTATATTCGACTTGATTTCTTTATTTTGAGCAGTAACAGAGGGCTCCCTTTGGTAGCTGTTTATACCTGCAGTCTCTTACAAGTTACTTTTCGTAATTTTTGTGGAATTGTAAACTATAGAACGATGGCAATCCTTTCTCCTTATTCTCATTACACTTTAATCTGCCCTGCAATGATTATACAACACAAACCTTAAAATAGTGATAGTTCCTGTCATGTATGACTGAAAATCTTAAGCATAATTTCTGCGGAAGTTTCTGTTACCTTGGTTCATAAATGAACAAGGACTTCGAGTCGTTATGGATACAGAATTAGCCTGAACTCGATGGCAGTAGAACAGTTAACAGAATAGCAGTAATGAAAAAGAAGAAATGTGTGACAAATTCTTCTATCCGAATTTTAAGTAACCTGGGGCCTGTTTCTCAAAAATACTAGTTTAGTAATTCACCAGTTACTAGTTACCAGAGTATATTTCATCAGCTCTAGTGGATTCTGTTTCTCAAACTATTTCACCAGTCTAGTAACTTGTGACAATTTTTCACTAGTCACATGATCTCTTTCACTAGTCAGCTGATTGAGTTCATTTGTTTATAGCCATTGGTAGGTACTGTTATTTGAGGTTAGAAGGCTAAGTTGTTTGTGTTTTGGTTCTTAATTCTCTCTTCTCTTGAAATTCCATCAATTGAAAGCAAATTAACTATACTCAATATGATTAATGAATCAAAGGATATATCATTCGGTGCTTTTTCAAGCATAATAACAAAAATGATTAAGTAAACGACTGGACAAAAAAATTTGTAATATGCGAGGCTATGGGACTGATACTTCAGAACAAAGATTATGCATACGTTAGGGACACTTATTGGCCAAACATTAAGAAAGCAACTTTGACCAGTACCAATTCAAGTTCACAGTATCATAATGTGAACACATAATGTAGCTAGTGGCTCTACTGGCGACATGGATGCCACTTATGACTTGAAAAATTCGCTTTTTTTTTTTTTTTTTTCAGTTTTACGTTTGATCTATTCGTAAATTAGTGTCGTTTTGTATTTAATTTGTAGGCTAAAGTTGACAATGCCAGAAGAACTGGCGTGGAGAAGGAAAGCCAGCAAAAATTACTGCAGTTGATGAATTGGTATTAGATTATTAGGAAAAAAATCTGCATGTGTTGCTGGTCTAGGAGAGAAAAACCAGATGGCATTGGAAAATAATCAACATCCCGATTTGTAGAGCAATTTGTATTTGAAGCTTTGCTGATAATGCATGACTTCTCTTTGTCTTCTCATGGCAGGTCCCACTATATTTAACAACTCTCCAAGCTTTTCAGCACGTTATTTAAACCGTTCATTATATTTAAACAATGCTCCCGTAAAGGAATAATAATTGTTCTTTCTCGATATAGTTTTAGCTCTTCTCACAACAACTTCTTCACTACTTCAATCGGAATCACTAAAGCCACATATATTAAAAAAATAACTACAATATTTTGTTTTGATTACCTGAGAAAGATTGCCACTGGTAGCTGATAATATAGAAATCACCAGTGTTTAGAGTCTTGTAGGAATATTCCTGTTGAATACTAGTATAATCAACTAGATTAGCATTTTGAGAAACAGAATCACTTATGAACTGGTGAAATCGACCAATATCACTAGTCTGTGAACTGGTAACTACTACTTTACCCTTGTAGTTTCTAGAAACACAAACTTGTAAAATAGACTAATATTACTACTGTACAGACTAGTATTACTAGTCCGTGAGTTTTGAGAAACAGGCCCCTGACAGTTTATGTTTCTTGTAAATTACTGAAAATATTTCATTTTAAATCTTAGCCATTACACTACTCAACGTTTCATGTACCTATTTACTATTATATATATATATATATATATATATATATATTTTTTTTGCCATGGATACTGTCAAAATAAAAAATTTAATCTGGAGCTCAAAAAGGACATCTCTTCATTTTTCGTAATATCCTCCTGGACACTTGTTTTACTTCAAAGAGAGGACTTGTCAGGAAGAAAAGGACGTATTGTAACCCTGACATGATTGCTCCTGTTGTATCAAGCCTGGTTTCTGTCAGAGCCATCTGTAGAAACAATTACTTCAGACTTTTATTGACAGTCATTATTGTAGCACCAGTAAGAGCAGTTTCTGTCTCAGGTACAGCCAGCAGTGTTAGCAGATTCACGGTTCGCATTTCTTAAAATGCGCGATATGGCAGCATTATTAACTATCACAGCCTATTAGGTCTAAAGTTACGTACGACCTACCTGCGGTCTTTTCTGACTGTGGACAATTTCTAAAATTGTTACTTAAATTTTTGTTGTCTTATTGCCATATGATGATAATTGATAATTTTTTATAACTAGCCTATATTATATTTATTTACATTGTTGTGTTGTTTTTGTCTCTTACAAGAAACATTTTATTAAATTTTTATTTAGTGTTGAGGTAATGCAGTTATGATACAGATGAGATCTCCATGGTTACAAGTGTTCCTGCGAGACAATTGCGTCATTTCTGTTTCATCCTCCTCCACTTCTATGACTTCTGTGTTATCATACAATGCTTGCTGCTCACTGTATCCCTCTTCGAAACGTATGCTTTCCTATATGTGAACATTAGTATATAACTGTAGTACTGTAGCCTATAATGTACTGGGTGTTCAGTTCAAAATGTGTCATGGCTCGCTGTATGCCGTCATGTGGCTAGCCGATGAGCCTAGAGAATTCAATCTTCCTACACTTCCGCAGAGGTGTATAACCTAAGAGGCAGAGAAGTTGCCTAGCAAGTACGGCGGTCATTCTGAAGAGTACGTACCGATACGTACGGTAAGTCCGGTAGTGGCAGGAATGTGAACTGTTTGGAAATACGTACTGTTGGGATATGGGGAGAGGGTTAAGACGATTACTTACGTATTTGTTGACATTAACTTCGACGGTCAACATGGACACGGAGCATTTGATTTGTGTTGTGGAATGTTACCGTACACAACCGATGATAACAAATACCCTGCATACGACTTGCCGGCGCAAAACACAGTTCGAAAGAGGTTATGGTAGCACACAGACCGTACAGACCGCCATCTGTTGCTACGACGTTCAAGTTATAATGTACACGTTCTCAAGTTCAGATTGAAGAACGTCTTAAATAATAGGCAACTTCTCTAACATATAAGCTGAAACTCGCTTCAAATCGGTGACCCAACAACAGTGACGTCATGACACACTTTGAAATGAACACCCAGTATTCTGTAACACAAAACACAACTTACTGCAATCAGGAATTCCTTATGACTGAAGCTGTAGCCACTACAGAACGTTATTGAAGCAGCGTTCGTTGCAGCAATGGATTTAAGTACTAGCTGCATATTGTAGCAACACCTGGAGCTAGGACAGAGTACTAACAGAATTTAAATTAAGTAACTTCAGATAAAGAGAACAAATAAAATGGGAAGAAGTTCCCTAGTCCAAATATTCGAAATTCAGTCAGAAAGAAATATGTAATGAAAACAAATATATTATATACAAACTAATTTAGAATGTGAAATAGAAGCATATCTACAATACTGAATGAATAGAACTACATTCTGCTAACTTACAAGCGTACATAAAAAGTCTGTAGTCAGAAAAGACCTCAGATAAGTTGCGAGAGTTAATTCGGAATTTGGAAATTTTCGGCCAACATACACACAGAAACACCGAAGTTTCACTGCTGAAAATCTTTTACATTTAGGAAAACGCAAAACTCAGGTCAGTGTTTACTTTGCAGTAAGAATAATTTTTTATGTTCCGTTTGTTGCTGTGGAAATTTGACATTACGAGTGGGACCCGTTGCTTCTTGTCACTCGAGACAAAATTTATATATGTTTGAAGATATCATTAGTATTCAATATAATTCCGTTTTTCTTGTGTTAGAATGTTCATTACGTTTTTATTTTATCTGGACCTAAAATATTACTCTGTTATCAATTTATATAAGGAATGGTTTTCTAGATTGTGTTCCAATGACCCAACCAATTATATTTTATTATATTATGGGGTTGTGACTCCTTCAATTTAGTAGATTTATTATATATAAATAAATAAATCACACTTCCCTGGACTGTCTGTAGCCATCTTGTCAAAGCGTCTTCTTTTCAAACTGATGGCAAGTGAAGTTAGCGTCACTTCCTGTAAAATGTTGTAGACAATGTGAAATGTCTGCAGCAATGCTATGTCGAGTGTAACGCAAACACAAAGAAAACTACATTACAAAACTACAAACTAGCTATATATTACATCCAACATGTCGCCCACCTAATTTGAGTCAGCAAATTAGAAATGAACTTGACAAATTGACACAAATTAAACACAATCACTGGTTGTCTTTAGACAGTAATCCATCTGGGAAAAGACAAATGTTAGTAATTGGTCTTTTGTAGGAACCTTTGTTGGTTTGCACCATCCGACCTGTTCCAGTAGGGGGGATGTTGTTCTCCTTTAGTAGCACTAACCCTCCAGGTTGACGGTGCAGCCACTTGGAGCGCTGCTGTAGTTGACCCAAGTAGTCTGGCAACATCTCTGCACTAGTTGCCATCTGGATGAAGGTCCTGTAATGCCCTGGCCCTGGGAAAGAGTGTAGGGGTTCACCAATTGAGAGATTCTTGTGAAGTTTAGGATGAGGGTACACTGGGCCTAGAGTTCATACATGCCTGTGAGCAATGTAGGCATTTCTTGTAGGGTAAGAATTGAATTTCCAACAGTACATCTTCACTGACTTGATGCCTGTCGTGAGTGAGACGGATATCGTCATGTGCTGTGAACTTAGACACAGTTGTCAGATGATTCTGAGAGTAGATACATTTTACTCAATCACAAATTCCACAAAAATACAGCCTTGGAAATAGCAAATGCTACTGTTTGAAATGTTAAATTGACGTAAGGAACTGTTTGGCAATGGTGCACGTCAGAGGAATCTAAGCAGACTGCTCCTCGAAGTTTGACAGCCTGTAACATTTTTCATCTGTGTGACTGAATAGTAGGTATAATCATTTTTTGTGCAAGTGCTGAGGATGGGCTATACTTAATTGGAACACAGAAAGGTCTCTTCACGAGCTTTCAATAGAAGCAGGTTCTGTGAAACCTGTAGCTATAACATTGCCACCGATGATTTCAGCTCTTCATTGTTTTAAAACGGATTGCAGTCTGACCACAGAAGCTGTAACGGGGTTAATTATTTCACTAAATATGAAAACAGACCTCGGAATAATTTGACCTTGCATCCTTTCCAGGATATAACGTTATTCTATTGCATGCACAACAAAACATAGACAGCAATTAAGGAGATATGCAGAAAATAAACGTTTTATAGCCCATTCCCTTGAGAAAGTTAAAACTGGACATTGGTGCATAAAGTGAGGACCGTAAAGGAAAAAGAGAAATATTTTGTGATGAAGTTGAAGTGCAGAATAACAAAGTGGAACAGTTAGAAATTAATGTTTTCTTTGACTTCAATGAAAATATTGTATCCCAATTAAATTTGAGTTTTAGAGGAATGCAAACCTTCGACCTTGTGAAAAAGATAGATATTAATAGAATCATCTATTAATACTGCATTTGTGTACTTCGTTTTTAATGTGACAATGTTTTTTTAGTTGATGTTAGCAATCAGCTTCTTGTTTTTGAAGAATTTGAGATAAGGGCGCAAATAGCTATCACTAACTGACTGAGGGAGGTGGGATATGATAATAGAGACTGGATTAACCTTGCTCAGGATAGGGACCGATGGCAGGCTTATGTGAGGGCGGCAATGAACCTCCGGGTTCCTTAAAAGTCGTAAGTAAATGTTTTCATTATTTGTCACGTAAAGTGCGTGAAATAATTGATATAATTGGTTTTCAACTTCTCTCAAATGTCTGATTTTGTAGAAAGATATTGCTTAGGACAGTATTTTACCACAGTGAGTGTTTCCACCAGTTGCGCCCTCTGTTTTGAAAAGTATTGAGTAAAACAGTTCCTCTTTGCAGGGCGGAGCGTGTGACGTGGACTCAATGGAAGAAGAGTTGAAGACGAAACCATTTAAATGCGATGTCTGTGAAAAGCGTTTCTCTCAATCTTCAAACCTGAAATATCATGGTCGGCTACACGCACGCGAGAAACCCTATAAATGTGATGTCTGCGAAGAGTATTTTACGAGATCTTCAAGCCTGAAAATACATGCTCGGCGACATACGGGCGAAAAACCGTATACATGTAATGTCTGCGGAAAATCTTTTTCGCATTTTTCAAACCTAAAAACGCATGCTCGTCTTCATACTGGCGAGAAACCGTATAAATGTGAGGTCTGCGGAAAGTGTTTCTCGCAATCTTCACACGTGAAATTACATGCTCGGCTACATACGGGCGAGAAGCTTTATAAATGTGATATCTGCGAAAAGTGTTTCACGCAACCTGGAAGTGTGAAATCTCATGCTCGTCTACATACAGGCGAGAAACCATTTAAATGTGATGTCTGTGAAAAGTGTTTTTCGCAGGCTGCAAACTTGAAAATACATGCTCGTTGTCATACAGGTGAAAAACCATTTAAATGCGGTGTGTGTGGAAAGTACTTTCGTGCGTCAGGCCAGTTGAGAAGGCACGTGAGCGTGCACATATAGAAAACCACACAAGTGCGATGTCTGTGCAAAGCGTATTAGAAATGTAAGTTCTGATGTGCATGTATTGTACATTAATCTTTTCTGAATTTCGTTAAGCAAACCGTTCCTTTGCTGCGGTCTCATGTTACCTTGCATACAACATACTGTGTGGAGTTGGCCGACTCTGCAGGTTTTGTTACGAAATCCGTCAGCGGCAAAAACAGGTCACTAAATCCGCGGAAGCAGGGCTGCAAATGGTCACGTGGCAGACGCAAATGCCAGAGAAGAAGCGTACATGCGCGAGTTCCCTCGGATTACTGCAGATGAAACCTGCCGAGCGAAGAAGATGAATGCGACCGAAACAGATATGTACAATTAACACAGCATATTCTCAAGGACAAAAGCCTGGAGATAGGTGGAATGCCATGGGAATGGTGGGCATCGACCACCAAAGTCATGTACAAAGGGAAAGGCTACGGCTTCCCTCCAGAATTGTATTGTTATGTTGAAAGTATTTACTGAGATTCTCACAAACCGACTCACGGTAAAAATGGCGGAAAAAATCGCAGGTGAGCAATTCGGCTTTAGATCAACAATCCACGCCATATTCAAACTACTGAATGACATCCACGCGCAGAGAAGTTACACGCCGCTAGAGAAAGGTGTTCACAAAACAAGGACATGGGATCGAGCAAGACTACTTAACGAAGATAATGAGAATAATCTTGCAGCACACAAGGGCGAATCCAGGACTGCAATAGAGTGTTAGTTGGGAGGCCGGAAGGAAAAATACCTTTGGGAAGGCCGAGACGTAGATTGGAGGATAATATTAAAACGGATTTGAGGGAGGTGGGATGTGATGGTAGGGACTGGATTAATCTTCCTCTCGACAGGGTCCGATGGCGGACTTATGTGAGGGCAACAATGAACCTTCTAATTCTTTAAAAGCTATTTGTGAGTAAGTATACGTGGCAGTAAAGGCAGTGTAAGCTTGGAAACCAATACGTCAAACAGGGGATGCCTTCAGTCTCTTAGTAAGAGCAGCGATATAAGAAAGGAGCAGCGATATACGTGTGCGCAGATGACATGGTGACAGAGAAAACTGTCAGGTGGTTTTTCGAACCGGTCCGCCTCGAAGAGAGAATAACGTATGGAACGGGAAGTTTGAATGTTTCAAACGACTTCAAGTACCTGGGAGTGACTTTTCAATCTTCGGGAAGGACTTTCAGTATACATATTAAAGAGAAGGCAATCGCTGCAACATGAGGTATTAGTGACCTCTCCCATCGCTAGACAGGCACGAAAATAATGCCCCTACTGACGCATGGCATCCATATCATATGGAAATACGTGAAAAGAGGCTTCGATACTCTGGGAGAGGGTGAAAGGTCATGATCCGAAGTCCACCCAATCCAAGTTAGTGCGTCAGCTCGCGTACTCGCTAGCGGTGCTTACAGAGAACTTCTAGCGGAGAGTTGCTTCAACAGACGAGTTTTACACCATCAGATAGAAATTGGAGTCGACAAACCAGAAAATGATACTAGCAGTCCGCCAAGTGTGTGTTAATAACTGCGTGGTGGATATCACGTGTCGTGCTGTACACAAGTGACAAAAACCGTTACACAGTTTGGTAGAGAGATCAGCGTATATTATTTGCACATTGTGTCTTAAGTCTATAGCTCAAGTGCATGCATTCCGTTTTCATCATTGGGTCGGTTCAGTAAATTCAGGCCAAATGTGTTCTATCTTTGTTTGTATAATAATTGTTCATACGATTCGGTAGATGGCAGCAGCAGGCGGTATCGAAGATCTTCAATGACGTAAGATTTCCTGACAAGTATGCATGTCACAGTTGTCGGCGAACATACAGACTGGCTCATCATCAATCAGATTCCTCCAGATAATTTTAGCCCATATATGATGGGTAGAACCTTGAGGTTGAAGAGCTCGATGGAGATCGTCACTGTTCATCGCTATGAGGGCTATTCGATTCTTCACTAAAGACGTCCCCTTGCACTTGTGCCAAGTAGTTAGATATTCTGCCTGTCTGTGAATGTAATTGTGACGATTATCTTGCAATTCATTGTCATCTGCCCGTGAAGGAAGTTTAGAGGCTGTCTTTGGAGATCTGTGTCGTGTGGTACTCCGCCCAATCTGTCCCTTCAGTATTCCATGGCGATATCGTGCTCTGGCAAGAAAGATTCTGTGTGGGTGCTCTACTCCGTGGAATCGTCATATCACTAAGCCAGCTGGCTTGCTCACAGGGGATTTTTGAACTTGAATGCTCTATTTCTGTCTCTCTTAATTGCTCGTATTCTATGTTGTCCATTCGCTCCATTTCTTCTCAGAAAATTAATCGCCCAATCAGTTGTGATGCTTTCAGTTGTCCGACATAGATCCACTGCCCCCATAATGCCCTTCAGTTGGTGGTTGTATCTTTAACTGTGGCTATTATTAAGTATTGTCTGCCATTTCTGTTCCCCATTTCGTGCTCATCTGTTTGTTTTCTTTGCCCTCTGTTCTGTATATTACTATCCCGTTTACTTTTGCACACAGCCTGCTGTGTGTGCGCTCTTTATCTCGACTGTCGGGTTCTTCTGTCACAGATAACCGTCTCTCTTCCATATTATTATTGAAGGTCTCTTCTATGTTGTTTTAATCACGTCCTTTAATTCCATTGAAATAAATTCCATGAATCTGTACATTTTTATTAAGTCTACTATCCTCTTTGGCATCGATGCTCACAGGACTACAGTAAGCTGCAGGACTTCGTGTTCCCTTGAGCAGTCCCTGTGCAGCCTCCTTCGCATCCCACTGCTGGTTGCACTTCTTATATTGGTGACAGACTACAGTCACTAATCGCGATCGGGTTTGTAGTGTGTCACCGTCCCGATCGCGATCAGGAAATAAATCCTGTTTCCAGAACAAGATAATCGCGCTGAGGCACGGCCCACTGGACGAAAGTAGAGATGGGAACGATATATCGGTTTCTACGAAATACCGGTACCGATATTTTCGTTTTGATATATCGATATCGAAATTTTGATTGAATATATCGTAATATATATCGGTTTTCTCATAAATTTATCGGTTTTTTATATTTGTTTTTGTTTACATGGAATTATTATGAATAACAAAATCCACACTAGTTAACTCCGATAATTCCCTGAGAGATGGCGTTAATGAAAGTAGGTAGTTACATAATTGTGCAATCTTGAAATATCCAATCCAGTCAATGCCTTTCTCTGATTGGCTGGTCTAGAATTCGAATTCCAACTATTTAATATGCAGTACCAAATTCAAAATCCAACGTGTACAAACGTGAGACTGAGACGGGAGCTTTATCTACTACTGTTTTAGTATTAATTTCTCCAAGGCAGGAGCAACTGCCACTCTGAAAAGGAATCGTTTGACTTCAAAACTTTTATTTCTGTGTTTTTAAATGGAAAGAGAAACAATGATGTAATACTGGTTTGAGATTTGTTTACAGCTAGGATTTCTATGCACAACCTAGTACTGACATTGTTTTCTTATTATAGCCTATATTTTAGTACTACATACAAATTTTATCCCCATAATCACCATCATTATTATCATCATCATCATCATCATCACCACCACTATTGAGATTTTGAATGTTTGAGTGTAACAATAATTTGCAATGGGAACTTACTATAGAAGGTATGTATCAAATCAATTGTGAAGTTTGTTAAAACTTGTAACATTCTGAGTACTGTTTACTTACATTTAAAAATGAATACAAGTACTGTTTACTTAGATTTAAAAATGATTACGTTGTTATTTATATTTGTATCCTCGATTGAATCCTATATAAAATTAGAATAATTGAATCGTGGATTGGAAAAAACTGATGGGGATCCTAAAGAAAATTGGAGTGGATTGGAAAGAGAGAAGGTTTTTCAGTAACCTACAAATGAAACGAGTCAAAGGAGAAGAAATGTCAGAAGCAAGTGAAATAGGGAGAAGAGTACGACGAGGATGTCCTTTATCACATACCCTGTTCAATATCTACTTGGAGGATATAGTGAAGAACTGTTTTAAGAACATGGGAGGAGTCATAGTAGGAGAAAGAAGAATAAAGTGTTTAAGATTTGCTGATATGGCGTTGTTAGATAATACTAAAGGATAAGCTACTGGAGCTCAATGACAGCTGTGAGCAATATGGAATGAAGATAATTGCCATAGGAAGAAAAGTAAAGAAGGTGGACTTGTGAATTCTAAATGAGGCAGTAGAGCAAGTGGACAGCTTCAGATACTTGGGATGTACTATAAGTAGTAACATGAACTGCTGCCAAGAAATCAAAAGGAGAATAGCAATGCAAAGGAAGCTTTTAATAGAAAAAGGAGCATCTTCTGCTGACCTCTGGAGAAAGAACTAAAGAAGAGACTAGTGAAGTGCTTTGTGTGGAGTGTAGCATTGTATGGGGGGGCGGAAACATGGACATTACTAAGAAGCAAATAGAAGCATTTGGAATGTGGATATGGAGAAGGCGGGAACGTGTGAAATGGACAGAGTAAGAAACGAAGCTGTGTTGGGAAGAGTGGATGAAGAAAAAATGATGCTGAAACTGATCAGGAGGAGGAAAAGGAATTGTCTGAGAAGAAAATACCTACTGAAGGATGTACTAGAAAGAATGGTAACGCGAGAAGAGTTCGGGACAGAAGAAGATATCAGACGATAGACGACATTGAGGTATATGGATCATATGAGGAGACAAAGAGGAAGGCAGAAAATACTGTAGGAAAGCGTGGAGAATGCTCTGTTTGTAGTGAAAGACCTGCCTTCGGGCAGAACACTAAGAATGAATGAATGTTTCAATGTCAAATTCTGACCCATATAGAGTTCACTTAACACTTTTCCATTGTATCACTTAAGCTCATCTTACTTCCACCATAATTTTGGTTCAGGTTAGGAACTACATAATAATAAAATTATGATATTGTGAATTTTATTAGTAACAACAATGTAATTTATTCGTCACAACAATGATTTCTTTCTACAATTCGCCTTGAACGCTCTCGTCAACAATTGGATTTTCACTCAACACAGTATTCGTTATAGCACTCCACTGATGACAATGACAATTTACTTGGACTAGTACGAACAACAATGAACTGTTAATCTTAACTAATATTTACAAAGCACTATTTACAAATGAGAACTATCAGTTCTGAGTTCAGAGTTCTTCTATCTCAGTCACTCGAGTTCACAGTATCTCGAACCACAGACCTTCAGAGACAGTTCACTGCACTCGAACTCAAGTCCCTCCAACTGCGGTCCACTGCACTCGAACTCAGGCCTTCGGATGCTGACGCAGATGCGGACGCACACTCGAGTCGAACTCCGGCACACAAGTCTGGCTTGCTTGCTCTGGCTTACTCACTGACTGAATAACTGAAAAACTGCCCGAGTTCGCTGGCGCTTCTTCTTTTATAGCAAAATCATAGTTGCGAGAATTTTCTACAGGTGTGTAGAGAATTATCTGGATATCTCCACTTCGACGCACTTCTGGAAGAGTCGGGAAGTTCCGTTCCCCATTCACTGCGTTAAGTAGCAGCTGCGCGCGCAGCCTCCCCTCGCGTGTAGGCCCCTTTCCCCACTACTCCGCCGCGCGCCGTCCCTCCGTGCTCCGCGCGATCTGCTTTCTTGCGAGACGCTGGTCGTGAGTTCGAATCTCACGTCGCTGTCATATTGCCCTCTCCTTAGGGCTGCTCGTCCCGGGCAGTCCCTTGGTAGGCTGCTAATCGGTCCAGATGCACCACCATCATCTTCCCTCGAGGTTGTCGCTGATCCGGGTCACCACGCGGTATGGTCCATCCCAGGCACGCTGCAGCTTTGGTGATTTCCCTTTGGTCCTGGTAGGTCGATACAGCCACACCAGGTCGCCCTCCTGGAATCCTGCAGAGTTGGTTAATCTGTCGCAGCACACCTTCATCCTGTCGCTGGCCATCTTGAGGTGCTCTCTGGCCAGTTGGTGAACTCCATTCAACTTCTCGGTGAGTTCTGCCACATAGTCAGTCGCTGGCTGTTCGGCGCTGGGTGGCGTGCCAAACAGCAGATCACAGGGCAGGCGCAGCTCTCTCCCGAAGACCATGTTTGCCGGTGTCATCCCTATTGTATCGTGGACCGAAGCTCTGTAGGCCAAGAGGAACAGTGGAACTCTGGCATCCCAGTCTCGCCGATGGTTGGACACCACCTTCCGCAGGTGCTTCTCCACGGTTTTGATGTATCGTTCCACCATGCCGTCGGACTGTGGGTGGAGGGGAGTGGTCCTGGTTTTATGCACCCCCAGACGCTCGAGCAATTCTCCCATCAGGTTGGATTCGAAGTTGCGCCCCTGATCACTATGCAATTCCCGGGGCACCCCGTATCGGCAGATGAAGTTGTCAAGCAGCGCGTCGGCCACCGTCGAAGCCTCTTGGTTGGGAATCGCGTACACCTCTGGCCATTTTGTGAAGTAATCCATGGCGACTAGCAGGTAGCGGTTCCCACGATCCGTGACCGGGAACGGTCCAGCAACGTCGATGGCGATCCTCTCAAAGGGAGCTCCCACGTTGTACTGTTGCATGGCTCCCCTGCTGCGTGTCCTTGGTCCGCGACTGGCTGCACAGGTGTCGCATCTTCGGCACCATTGTTCCTTGTCGGCTCTCTGATGCAACCAATAGAACCTCTGTCTTAACTTGTCCAGCGTCTTGTTGGCTCCCAGGTGGCCTCCAGTCACTCCAGCATGAGTCTCCTCCAGCACTTCCTTCACCTTGCTCCTGAGCAGGACAAGTTCTATGCGGGTCCTTCCATCGGCTGACTCCCAAATCCTTTTCAGGATACCGTCCTTGACAGTGAAGGATTCCCACTGGGCCCAGTAGCTCTTGTAAGTGGTGCTACGGTTGGCGATATCGGCCCATACTGGTCTCTGGCCGGACTCCACATCACGCAGTAGCTGTCCAATTTTTGGGTCCTCCAGCTGCTCCCTCCTTATGGCGGCGTTATCCCATCCTGGGCTCGGCTGGGCGGCAACTGCTCGGACTGCGTGGGCGCTATCCCGCTCTTCTACTTTCAGGCAGTGTTTGCAGCCATCCGGGCACGGACGTCGTGATAGGGCATCAGCGTTGGAATGTTTCTTCCCTTGTCGGTGTTCAGAGGTGAAGTTGTACTCCTGCAGACGCTGAACCCAACGAGCGGTCTGCCCCTCCAGATTCTTGAAGCCCAATAGCCAGGTGAGCGCAGAATGGTCTGTCCTCAGATGGAATTCCTGGCCATACAAATATTTGTGGAAATGCTTCAGGGCTTCCACAATGGCAAGAAGTTCTCTACGCGTGACACAGTAGTTTCTCTCAGCCTTGGATAGTGTTCGGCTGAAGTAGGCAATCACCCTCTCTTGCCCGTCCTGTTCCTGAGAGAGTACTCCGCCGATGCCTACGTTGCTAGCGTCCGTGTCGAGCGTGAACTTCCTTCCAGGGATGGGATATCCCAGTACAGGAGCAGTGCAGAGCGCCTCTTTCAGCGACTGGAAGGATGACTCCGCCTCGTCTGTCCACTGGAATTGTCGTTTCTCCTCGGTCAGCTGGGTTAGAGGCTTAGCGATGTTGGCGTACCCAGCTACGAATCTTCTGTAATAAGTGCAGAGGCCGAGAAAGCGGCATAACTCCTGTTTGTCCCTCGGTCTCGGCCATCCTCTGACGGTTTGTAGCTTCTCCGGGTCCGTGGCCACTCCGTTCGTCCCTACTACGTGCCCCAAGTAGCTGACCTTCTTCTGGAACAGATGACATTTCTTCGGGTTCAACTTCAGCCTGGCTTGTCGCAGTCTCTCGAACACTTTCCTCAGGTTCAACAGCTGTTCGCTGAAAGTCTTGCCCACCACGATGACGTCATCAAGGTACAGCAAACATGTGTCGTATGTCAGGCCTCTCATTACGGACTCCATTAGTCTCTGGAATGTAGCCGGGGCGTTGCAGAGGCCGAACGGCATAACGGTGAACTGCCATAGTCCCTGGCCTGTAGAGAATGCCGTTTTCTCCTTGTCCTCAGGATGTAGCACCACCTGCCAGTATCCTGACTTGAGATCCAACGTCGAGAACCACTCTGCTCCGGCCAGTGTGTCCAAGGTGTCGTCAATTCGTGGGAGGGGAAAGCAGTCTTTCTTGGTGACGTCATTCAGTCTTCTGTAGTCCACGCAGAAACGCAGGTCCCCATTCTTCTTCTTCACCAGCACTACAGGTGATGACCAAGGGCTGTCGGATTCCTCGATGACCCTTCTTGCTTTCATGCCCTCCAGTTGGCTGTCAATCTCCCTCTGTTTAGCTAGAGGGACGCGTCGAGGAGGTTGTCTGATTGGGCGAGCATTTCCGGTGTCAATGCGGTGCTGAACTTTCTCCGTTCTCCCTTAGTCATTTTCAGACAGACTGAACACGTCCTGAAATTCTGTCAGTAGATCGTGGACTTGTCTTCTTTCTCTTTTGCTTAAATTCGCCGGCAATTCTCGAGCCAGCTCTTTCAGTGATGGGTCTAGATCTGGACTTGATCGGTGACACTCCTCGTTATCTGCCAGAGACGTCACAGACACCACCGGCTCGACGCTACCTAGTACAGTTCCACTAGGCACCTTGTCCCGATTGGTGACATTCAGGACCCTCACCGGTACCACCCTCTGATTCGGGAGTAGGGATCTGGCCACATAAACCCCATCTATCGGAGTTGTTTGCGAATCGAGGAGCAGGTTTCTCTTAGGTTGTCCGTCCAGTCTTCCGTCACCACCATCTCGCAGCCTGCTGGGATTGTCACTTGATTGTCCAAGGTGAGTCTGCTGGCCATGGGTTGGTCTTCGAGGTTCCTCAGGAACACTTCATCATCACCGGCGCCGGATATCCACCGTTGCAACGAAAATCCGCATGGCGTCGAGTCCCAGGATGACATCTTCAGTGATGTTGGCGACGAACACCCACATCTCCAGTCTCCTCTTTCCCAAGGTCAAATCCAGGAAAACCTCTTTCTGGATGGGCAGACTCTCGCCCGAGGCAGTACATAGCTCATATCGGCGCAGCGGCGTCCTCCCAGGTAGGCCACGCACGACTTCTGGTTTGGCGATGGTGAGCGACGCCCCGGTGTCTACCAGTACTCTGCATGGGCGGCCTCTTATCCATCCGTCAGCAATCAGCCCATTCGCATCTTCTGTTAACCGTCTTCAAGATCAGCCGAGGGGATGGTGATGACGGCACCGACGTGCCCCTCATCGCATCGGCCCCTTTTAGTTTACCTGTTTGTGACCAGATCGGTCACAGTCCCTCCTCAGGTGTCCAGGCTCGCCGCAGGACCAGCAGGTAGGCAATCTTCGTCTTCGTCGCTCGGGTGATTTCGGTTGACGCTCCTCGACGTCGGCCGCCGCGACGCTCCTAATCCGGTGCGACGTCGTGACGTTCGCCGTCAACTTTGCTGCCTCCATCCTGAGGGCCGCCGCCAGAGCTGCGTTGATGGTACGATGCTCTGCCAGGAGTAGCTGTTGTCTGATTTCGGGGTCTCGAACTCCGCTGCCGAAGGTGTCGGCCGCCTCTCCAGCGATGAAATCATTAGGTAGGCCCCTGAGTGCATTATGGGCCAGTTGTTCCACCGCCATCGCGAATTCTTGTAGGGACTCGCCTGACTGTTGGACCCTCGTTTTTAGTTGGGTCCTAAATGCTGCAGCAAGTTGATGGTCACCATAACGTCCCTCCAGGGCCGCCATTATCTCAGCGGCTGTCCCATCTTCTGGAACGCTGTGAAGAATCTCCGACGTCTGTCCCTGAAGCGCGGCCAGCAGCTGAGTAGTTTTCTCTGCCGGCGTCCACCCATTGTGCTCTGCGATGGCCTCGAACTGGCGACGGAATATCGCCCAAGACGTACCGTCGAACTTCGGCGTCTTGACGTTGTAATGTCTGGCTAAAGGCGATGGTTCCCCAGGTCCACTATATGGAGTCCTCAACTCTGTGGCCGCTTCTTGCATGGCACGTCGAACCTCCTCGGCAACTATCTGTTTATGTTCTCTAGCCTGGTGATCCACCAACGCGAGGATGTGCTTGTTTTCTACAGCATGTTGGTCCATCAGCACACACGTTTCCTCTTGACGACGTTCGAGATCGCGGATTTTGCCATCGAAATGGTCTACCTCCTGTCTCAACTCGGCTGCTGTCTCATTTATAGTTGTAAAATTCTGGTTTAGTTTATCCAAATCTGCCTTAAGTTCGTCTTTCACGATGGCGACAATTCCATCTACGTGGGCCGAAACGCTTTCAATTTGCGTAGTGACGTCATCTTTCACTCCGCTTATGTCGCCTTTCACTCCGCTTATGTCGCCTTTCACTCCGCTTATGTCGCCTTTCACTTCACTTATGTCACTTTTCATCTCCGTTTTCACTTCACTTATATCGTTCTTAACCTCACTGATATCGTTCTTCATTTCTGCTTTTACGTCGCTTATGTCCTTTTTCATTTCCGCGATGGCTTGCAGGATCTGCTGTAGGTTCTCCATTGTCGATAATGTCCCGATTCTGACACCAATGTGAATTTTATTAGTAACAACAATGTAATTTATTCGTCACAACAATGATTTCTTTCTACAATTCGCCTTGAACGCTCTCGTCAACAATTGGATTTTCACTCAACACAGTATTCGTTATAGCACTCCACTGATGACAATGACAATTTACTTGGACTAGTACGAACAACAATGAACTGTTAATCTTAACTAATATTTACAAAGCACTATTTACAAATGAGAACTATCAGTTCTGAGTTCAGAGTTCTTCTATCTCAGTCACTCGAGTTCACAGTATCTCGAACCACAGACCTTCAGAGACAGTTCACTGCACTCGAACTCAAGTCCCTCCAACTGCGGTCCACTGCACTCGAACTCAGGCCTTCGGATGCTGACGCAGATGCGGACGCACACTCGAGTCGAACTCCGGCACACAAGTCTGGCTTGCTTGCTCTGGCTTACTCACTGACTGAATAACTGAAAACTGCCCGAGTTCGCTGGCGCTTCTTCTTTTATAGCAAAATCATAGTTGCGAGAATTTTCTACAGGTGTGTAGAGAATTATCTGGATATCTCCACTTCGACGCACTTCTGGAAGAGTCGGGAAGTTCCGTTCCCCATTCACTGCGTTAAGTAGCAGCTGCGCGCGCAGCCTCCCCTCGCGTGTAGGCCCCTTTCCCCACTACTCCGCCGCGCGCCGTCCCACAGTGGTTCATTTTCCCGAATTCCTGGCCAAAACCCCAAAACTGAAACATACAGGGGAGGGTTGTTTGTTGTCTTAAGTTGAAGAGGAAGGACAGGGCATGTAGACATCGTATATCTTATCTCCCATCTCCAGTCCTGTGCTTGTAAATATGTGGCTGAAAATGCGTCTCTCTTGGACAATGCAGTTGCTGAGTTTGCGTGGTGAAAGAAAGGTCCTTTTTGAAGTGTTATAAATAAGTGGTATAAGTGTGAAAATAAAAGCTGAAGCATGGATTCGATTCCTGGAGGTATGTAGAATATTTGAACATAGTTTTAATTTATTACTTAATTAACTAACGGCATTTAGATATTAAATAATATAGTCACGTTGATTGTGGTTGAAAATGTGAAAGCGGCAGATTCACGGAGGTTAAAAGTTATCGGTCCTGTGAGGTCCTGTCAAGTTTCTCATTACAAATCATACCTATGTGGATGCTCTTCATGTACCAATAAAGAAAGTCTGCCCCCAACTGCCACTGGGCCCACTAGCTCGAATTTAGTTTTAAAGTGCGCACTGCGTCTTTGCGTTGTAAAACAAGGAAGGATCGGAAATTAACACACAACAATTATTTAACGGAATACTATTTTGGTTAGGACGTTGAAATTTGGCAGAGAGTTAGTTTGAAGCTTGCACTACATACAGCAATGATTCGTTTGGATGTCACCCTGGCTAAACAAGCTGTAACGACTGAGTAAAAATGACGCGTTTTCTACCATCATTCACTTGTGAAGAGCAACAAGGTGTAGTCCATTTTTTTGCGAAAAACAAAAAATTCGAGTGAAATCCACAGGGAAATATTGGAGGTGTATGGCGCTTGATTGTCTGGACCATAGCAACATCTCCAGGTGGTGCAGGTTCTTCGAAGAAGTCCTTCGACGAAGCGCGTTCCGGCCAACCAGTGACCGCTGCAACACCACCCAATGTCAGAGCCATCATTAAGGCGGCAATCACCCACACTACAGTCCAGACCTTGCACCGTCTGACTTTCACCTCTTCGGACCAATGAAGAAATTGCTAGGAGGACAACGCTTCGGTTCGGATGAAGAAGTGAAATCGGTCATGCGCAGGTGGCTATACGCCCAAAAAACAGAGTTTTATGAACGAGGTGTACTAAAAAGTGTCACGATAGGAGAAATATGTCGAGAGACTTGGTTCCAATGTCGAAGAATAGGTAAAACCTCTAGCTTTCTTGTGCATTATTTCATTTTGCTTACCTATGAAATACGTTGCCACAAAAAATTGTTGTGGTGTATATTAATCCTTCATAAATTTATTAAAATTTGAATTATTTCTGTAATTCCGTTCAGGATATGAAAGTCATCACATAAACCTCACTAGGCGTGAATTGTTTACTATACTACAGGAACGTTCATCATCTAAATTTGAAGAAAAGTATGATTATTTAAGAGAACGCATTAGAATCATAACTGATTCCTCTCCGACATCATCCGATGAACTAAAAATTGTATTAAAACATTTAATATATAATTTTAGAACCAGATGGCAATGGTCAAATAGGATAGTTGAACGATTTCTACCACAGAATAAGAAATGGCTTGAAAATCTACGAGTTTTCCAATATGCGTTACTGAAACGCAATAGAGAGTCGAACGTCCATTACTAGAATTTAGTAAAGTGGTGAACGTTATAAAAGACGAAAAGCACAGGGATTAAGACAAAACATAGGTCCTTCAGAACTCGCATATGCCACACAAATTAGTCTTCGTGAAGCAGGAGAGATTGTTACTACTGCTGCTGCAATAAAAGATGTACAATTTTCAACACCAATCAGTACGTCAACATGCAGAAAAGCTTATAAATTACAAGTTAAGATCGTTGTATATCTTTATCTGGAGTAAGAGCATTGTCCATTCTAGTTGAAGTTAAATTAACAAAATTCCATTATAACCTGATTAGGTCCGAGGCTAAAAATCCATCGCCTACATTTTCCAGCAATACAGAACTGTGCTGGAAGCACAAAAGACATGCTATCCCGATACCAATGTCATTCAAATAACAGAAAAGTTTGCTGAAACTGATCTGCAGGCATTGTTGGACCATACTTCATAAAGAATATTGAAAGTCCCAAGAAAGAAACTGAGGCATTTGTCTGCAGATGTAATGTCACTTCTGTCAGCTCCAGATGCATCTACACATTTAGGTGTGTCCACTCAGGCCCCTGATAAAGACTAGGATGCTAGCGAATGAAATAATTACTGTACTATACACACATTATATATAGATTTATGTATATAGATAAAGTAGGCTATAACTTTGAATACCCTAAGAAGCAATGAATTGATCATCCACGCAAAAAAAAAGCATGTACTATAGCTATTTATGTGAATTTACTCGATATTTAATTCTTAATTATGTTACTTTTACGATTTGTTTCAACTTTGTTACGTTCAAATTAATTCAAACATCTCTAGAGGTTTTGGCCAAGAAATTGGGAAAATGAACCACTGTGCGTCCCTCCGTGCTCCGCGCGATCTGCTTTCTTGCGGGACGCTGGTCGTGAGTTCGAATCTCACGTCGCTGTCACAATATTGAAAATGTATTGTTTATCGTTACAATTTTACATTTAATGTTCTGATTGTTATGATGTTAATTTGACTTCTAATAAGGAATAGGCTATTAAAATTTAAGTTTATTGTAATAAATGTACGTCCACCAATGTAAATGCATTAGTAGGCCTATCTATTAATTTGCTTACGGGATAGCGATATATCGAATTGTTTCGATATACCGATATATTTTCTGCAATATATATCGTTTATCGAAATTAGATTTGCAATATATTGCAATATCAATATATCGGTATTTAAATTATTTCCCCCATCTCTAGACGAAAGTAACATTTTATTACTTTGGTTTCGAATCACCTTGATTTATATTATTTACATGGTGGAAGAATATTCTTCCACCATGTATTATTTATGAAGTCGTGATAGCTTCTGCTATGGAATTTTGTTACCCCTTCCATTGTATTATATGAAATAGAAACGAAAATGAATGGCTAGAAAATTAATTTGACTCCTATTAGAGGTACTGGAGAAATTTAATGCAGATGTGAGAAATTTAAAAAGAAATATATTAACAAATGACAGACGAATTATTCATATTTCATTTATATATAGAGAGCAATAGAAGGCTGCTGAAAGATATTTCATTTCAATAAATAATGGATTACAAACTGGAATTGGTTTCTTTTTTTCAGATTTTCAATTTCAGTCTCCATTACGACGTTATCGTTGAGGTTAGGGTTGATTTTAAAAATATGTTTTATTACAAAATAATATAAATTTTTGGCATTATATAAATTTTATAGGTTATAAAATCTCTTCAAATGAATATAAATAGTAATGATATAAATTGTATCAGTTTACATTGTAAACCATATAACTATTTTAACAAATAAATTCCCATTACAGCTGCAAGAAACAACAAAAAAAGGGGGGGGGGACAATGAACAAACATCAAAAGAAAGTATGAACTTTAAGTTTTGTCCAGGAGGGAAACAAACATATATGTTCTCTATGGTAATTCAGCTGTTGACCAGACGGGACATAGTGTGTCACCACTCGCGATTAGTACTGTAGTCTGTCACCAGTATTACAGAGGGAATCTTCTTCCCACTTCAAACGGATTAAAGTCGACTGGTGCATTTGCTCGTAGAAGGAAATTCCGCGTTAACAATAACTGGCTCTTCTCTCAATCCACTTGCCATTCTTATGCTACTGCCTTCTCATCACTGACACGTCGCCATGTTGTTATGACAACCACCAAGTGGGAAGCCATTCTATTGGGATATTTGTGAAGTGCTTCGGTAGCGAGACGTCCATGATGGCACGCAAGATTACACTCGTACAAGAAATGATTCCAGTGTGTTATGTGAGATACGTTCAGTATGTAGATCTGATGATCAGATTGTAATATAGACCGCGATAGCTGGTTATGCCCTGAGTGACAGCGAGGTAATGTGCCAGCAGCACCAACAGGGAAGCTATGCTAAACACTTTTTTCCTCCATTTTATGCAAGAACGAAGAATTTTGTCTTCAAAAAACTGTAATAACTTTTTATGGAATAATAATATGGGAGCTTATATATCAATGCATAGGCCTGCGTTTAGCATTGAAATTCATGTGCTAGATGTTCCAATTCACCCCTGGCTAATATTATGAAATGGCTACATTATGAAAGCCATTAGGCATTAGGCCTATATCATCAAAGAAATGGCACGTCCGAATTGGTATCCAAAGAATGTAATGCTGGAACCCAGTCATTCCTTCATTTCCTAACCTGTGGGAAATAGGATAACCCAATGCATATCATCCGTCTACAACCGTCTACATTCACGAGGTATTCCACTGGGATTGAACGAGATTTAAAATCACACCCCCATCATTAAAAAATTGATGCGATAGTTACTGAGGTCTTGATGTATCCACTCTTTCAGGGAGATTCGTATGACTCTGACAGAGTGAAGGAAGAGCTGCAACAGGAAGTCACTGCAGAGGCTGAAAGGTGAGTGACGTAGGATCGAGTGTAGCTTCCTCACACCCTCGGAGCAGGAAAGGCATGAGATAGAGCCACAGGCGTACCTCAGTTGGCTGATGCGTTGTCTGCCAGTCCGGAGTTTCGCTCGGGCGTGGGTTCGATTCCCACTTGAGCAGATCGTCTGCTATGGCGCATCCTCGGCCTCTTCTCGCTATCACGAATACCATAGAAGCTAAATAAGCTATTAGTCGATATGGCGTCGTTAAATAACTAAACAAACTAACACCACTATCACTCTTACCACTACTACTATTGCTAGCAGTACAGTCACCAATAATACTAACTGCAGCTGCTACATTTTTCTACACCCTCAAGAACACCAGCCTAACCTGTTTCATATGTAGTATATAATTTGTCCTTTATTTATTGAGAAATATTTTGAAAGTATTCCAACCTTATTTACATGTTTTGTGATTCCTTACTTATTAACTGGTGTAAAGCTTGCTTTATCTGTTCTCACATTATGAACCATTGATTCTTCTGACTTAAGGGTTTAGACACTTTTGTGTCTTTCTGTTCACTGTGGTAGCTGTGTTGTTTGTCATCTTCTCTGATCTCGTCGTCCTATTGGTCTGTATGATAGAGCTGCCTTTGGATAATGGGAATTTTGCATTCTTTCAATATCTTGTTTCCATTTCCCTCTGTATTCTTCTATTTCTGTTATTATAATTTTAACTTTTAATTTTGCTCTAATAACTTCATTCCTCCGGTGTTCTAATCTTGTAAATGCTAAAGCTGTTCTGAGAAACTACATTTCAGCTGCCTGTATTCTAGATTTCTCTCTTTGTTTTATGATTCATGTTTCAGTGCCAAATTTTAGCATTTGTTTTGCTGTAAGTTGTGTAATCTGACTTTAACATTTGCTTCCCGAAATGTCTTCTTATAATTCTATTTACTGCATTATATTTATGTAGTTTCTGTTCTATGTCTTCATTTCCTGAATTTGATATAATATTCCCTAAATAGTAAAATGATGACACTTGCTCTGTTATTTTATTAATCGCCACACTTGATTCTCTTTATTTTCTTTCTTTGAATAGCCATTGATTTTGTATGCGATGTGTTTACTCTTATTCCATTATCTACTCAATTTCTTTCATTTTTTAAATTGATTCCGATACACACACACACCGCACGCACTCGCACACGTGTCTCGGGACCAGAGGATAACACGAAATGGAATTATAAATATTGGAAATTTATCCTTTGAAAATGTAGAAAAATTCAAGTACTTTGGAGCAACACTAACGAATATAAATTACATTGAAGAACAAAATTAAACGCGGAATAAATATGCGAAATGCCAGATATTATTTGGTTGAAAAGCTTTTGTCATCCAGTCTTTCAGA
>JAJSOF020000042.1:15858423-15886435 GCA_025594305.2 Periplaneta americana
CGCCTTCAGTAAACACACCGGTTGCCATGACAACGAGTTGCTTACTATGAATTACTGGTCCCTTTTGCGAGGCTATTATGAGGGTCTGTGGACCAGGCATTCATCTCCTTTCTCTATTCTTGAAAGACAGAATCTCTCTCTCGTCCAAACATTGGAACAGGGTGGCAAACTGTAATATTTTGCAACTAAATAAGAAAACATAAAATATTCTGTAAAGAAGTTAAATATTGTTTAAATTTAGTATATAAAGTATATATTTTGGTATTTTTAACGTTAGCACCTCTTGAATATTATGTTTTTTATGGATTTTGAAATAATTTGAGTACCCTGTAATAAAGAAAGTTGGCATAACATTTGAAAACTACGTTCTACATTTGACCCGCTCTGACCAATGATTTCGCTTTACGTATTCTTTGTTGTGACAAGTGCAGCGAAGTGTGAAGGTGATACTACGTGTATTAATGCGATGAAAACATGAATCCGTTAAACGATTTAGTGTGTAATCTTTTGGAGACACCCGTTCTCTCGTTGGTGTGTGCAGAAGATAAGCAAGATATTTTAAAATACTGCAGAACAACAAGTCACATTAATATAACTATGAAAAAGTGAAAAGTGGTGATCGGTCATACAATATTCAGTTTCAAGATTCGTGATATGCCGATTGCAACTGGTTATGTGGAGTCACTATAACGAGAAGTTATATTGTTGGCCTTGTCTTCTTCTGGGGAACAAGAAACCCGCTTGGAATTCAACTGGATTTTGCGATTTCAGAAATGTCAATCGCGGTCTTCACAGCCATGCAGATTCAGCTGAACACATTAAATGTATTTTGCAATTAAAGACACTGCAGAAGAACATGAACACCATTGCGGATGCACTAAAGGAAAGTTATAGGTTATACGTAAGTCAATTTAATGAAAACGTACGTTTAAATAGACTGGTAATGCACACCGCAATCGATACGGTATTGTTTCTAAGCAAGCAGGAGTTGGCTTTTCGCTGTCATGATGAGAGTATTTCGTCACAGAACAGGGGAATTTCAAAGAATTGTTGGCTCTCATTTCATTGGCCCTATGAAAATTAGAAATCACTATGAAAAAATTAGGCCTGTTCTTTCTGGGAAATCTAAAACGATTCAAAATGAAATAATTGATTGTATTTCTGAATGCATCAATGAACTTGTGAGATGAAATTACTAATGCCCCTTTCTTTTCCGTTCAAGTGTAAGTTTTCTGTTCAACAGAATACTGCTTTGATTTAATTGTAGCTGCTTGATTTTACTGGAGAGGTATGCTTATATTGGAAGTTGCATGTTCCGAAGTTGATTTAAAATATGAATACAGTTTACGGTTATGATTGTGATTTTGCATTTTGTTATGGGTCCTATTTCTTGTGTACTCTTTTTAATTTGATGTGTTGTATAAAATGTGTTAAATTTTGTCTTTTTTATGTCATGTGGACTTGTGGTTGTTTTATTATGTTGTGGTATGTATTGTGTGGAAGTTTTGTTGGGACAGTGAATTCTTCGGGATTAAGGGGACGTAGCTTCCGAAAATGTTGAAAATTTGTTTATTTTATATGCCGTGCTTTTCATAAAACTTAAGAAAATGGTGAATATATTACATTAATTCAATATGCCCATCGTATAGGTTACAAAAGCAATCGCGACGTCACGGGTATATAACGATTCCAGGAAATTACCTAGAATTCTATTGACCTTCACCTAATTTATCCGGCACGAGCCGCCACTGGTCTCGTGACGCACTTGTGGACGAATCCCAAACGCCAACACTATTCTTTATTCTTGGTAATTTATTTCCGTCTTGTTCAGATCATTTTCTCCAACCCACTGCCACAATAAAGTATGTTTCAGGTAATTTTTAATATCCTGCCAACTCTCACGCCAATACACCTCAGACACATTCATAGCACCGTCCCTTTCTGTACCACCCGCTGCCTTGTTACAAGGGATCCCAACATGACCCGGAGTCCACACACTCCAATCTCATAATCAGAGGTCAGGAGAGTGTGGAAAAGTTCCTGGGTTCTCAACACAAGCGGATCATTAGAATTCAAACGCTGCAGGGACTGAATGGCAGTTAAAGAGTCGGAGCACATAAGATATCTGCCGCGGTGTTGTCTAATGAAAAACAATAAAGCTCTATAAATAGCATAAGTCGGAGCACATAAGATATATGCCGCGGTGTTGTCTAATTAAAAACAATAAAGCTCTATAAATACCATATAGTTCTGCGGTAAAAAAAATTGTGTACTGTCTCAATTTATATATAAATATATGTCCATTTTTTTCAACAAAGGAACAAACAACACAATCTTTTACTCGAGATCCGCAAGTAAAAACTATTAAATAACTTCGATATAGTGATAAAAGTACACTAAAACGAAGTCTATAAACAGAAGCTGGTGTAAAATTCTTAAAACATCGGCTCAGACTTACATCGAATTTGGGACGTTGCATAATCCATGGTGAAGTGGTAGTATACTAGTGTGCGAACTGATGGTAAATGGATGTCGAGCTCGGAGAGCAATTCACGAAACCGCACACCTGCTGAGAGAAGTCTCCGTGGATTTTCACTGTATCGGCCGTAAAGAGACGAATGGTGAATGGAGTCGTAAGAATTGTGCTCAGCCTGCGAGAGGAGCTTAACAGCATACTAGCACAACAAGGGATTACGTCGCCGATAAAGTGATGGTTCTCCTGCTTCACAATACAGGCTCTCTATCCGACTGGTTCGGAAGGCCCCTGTAGCGAGTCATATCCCATGGTGATGGATACTATCTAAAAGACGTAATTTATATTCATTTGCTGAGCCATAAATAAAACAGCCATAACCCAGCTTCGATCGTATAAGAGCTCGGTAAACGCGTAAAAGCAATGTGTGGTTTGCACCCCATCGAACCCGTAACAAAAGGCGTAAAGTGTTTAAGGATTTCTCGCAACGCCTTCTCAAATCACGTATATGAGCCTCCAAAGTTAATTTATAATCAAAGATAGGACCAAAAATCTCGCAGTGTCTATATATCGTAACTCCACTCCATTAAGACGAAACTCAGGATGTCGATGCATTTCACGTTCATTGTAAAAGTGGACAAATTGCATTTTTAGAGTGGAGAATTTAAAACCATTGCGAAGAACCCATTCTGATAGTACGTTGATGACCAGTTGCAACTGTCGACCGGTGGAAGGAAGATATCGGGAGCTGAAATATAAACTGAAGTAGTCCACGTACAACAGAGAACATACTCTGTCACCCACTCAGTGGGTAATTCCATTGATCGCAATGCATAAAGAAGAACGCTTAATACAGACCCCTACAGAATATCCTTTTCTTGGAGATGTTCGTTAGAAAGTGTGGTCCTACTCGAACTCGGAAATACCGCTCTGCCATGAACTTCGCAATAAACGTTGGTAGACTGCCACTAAGTCCCCAATCATGCAGAATTTACACAATGCCATAACACCACTTGGTACCGTATGCCTATTCTAGATTAAAGAAGATCGCCATAAGTCGCTCCTTCTTGAGGAAAGCGTCTCTAATGGCGGTCTCCAGCCGTACTAGATGGTCTGCTCCTGGTCTGTGCTTACGGAAACTACACTGGATTTTAGATAATCGGTTTCCCGATTCGAGTACCCACATCAGGTTTTACTTATCAATTTTTCCGTAACCTTGCATACACAGCTTATGAGACAAATTGGTCTGTACCTTCCAGGTAAAGATGGATCCGTTCCCAGTTTCTGGACTGGGATAAGAATGGCGGAAAGCCAAGTAGACGGAAATATACTCTCAGTCGAGATTCTGTTGTAAATTGCCAGAAGAAAGGATATTCTAGCTGATGGCGAAGCATGTGGTTATTGATGTTGTCAGGGGATGTGTCTAGTACCGCCTCCAGCTCCTCGGATGTGAACGGTGCATTGTAGTGTTCAGTGTTACCAGATTTAAAATTTAGGTTTCGTTCTTCTGTAGCATCTTCAATTTTTAGAAATTCCACAACATATTTCTTTGAGCTGCTTATTTCTGCAAATGTCCTAGCAAATATTTCAACTAATTCTATGGGATTGGTGGTCGTTACGTCATTGTTCAGAAGGTCCGGAATTACAAAACTACGTTTCCCAATTATTCGACAGACTTTTTCAAATACGATGTTAGCTGGAACGTTCTTGTTCAATGAAGTGACGTAGTATGCCTAGGACGTCTTCTTAGCATCGCACGCAGTGCGGCGAGCTTAGGCTCGAAGACGTTTAAACTAGACAACATTTTCTTGGTTGGGATGGCGCTCAAATTGGTGTAAGGCACTTCAGCGGTCTCGGATTGCACCTATGGAGGCATCTGTTCACTGAGGGACACTGAAGAATTTTGGCCTGCACGACGACCAGCGGATCGATAACTCTGCCGACTGAATCACCACATTTGAAAAGTGATCTACTATAGAGTCCACACTTTCATGCCCGTTATCATAGAATGAAATGGACACCGAAAATTCGACGCAGACCGCCTTTGTAATGACCCAGTTTGGAGAATGACATTCCGCTAGGCGTAAAGCGCACATATGGATTCGGATGGGGTAGTGGGTAGAGCATGAATCACTGAGCACTCGAAATGCGTGGACAAACCTGGGTTACAGAGGGAGACATCTATTATGGGGAAAGTACCATAAGCCATAGATAGATGTGTTGCTTCCCCGGAATTCACGGTAATCAGATTGAAACGAGTACATTAGTAGTAGTAGGGTTTAAGAAGGGCAGCTACTATGGCTACTTGCGCCCTTATCTAAAATTCGTAATATAACAAAGACATAAATAATAAAATAATCAGAGTGCTAAAAGAACTAAAGAGCGTTGTCACGGTGAAACGAGGCACACAAATGCAGTATACATAAGGTAATTTGTTCACAATCATACAAGTGAGGTGGTATTCAAGACGAACAAATAAAACAATAAAACTAATGCCATCAGAGATAAATTGTGAATCATATTTTAAAAATGATAAAATGATATAAAATATTCGTATGTATAAAGTCCGAAATGTCAACAATGTAAAATCAAATATAAAACAAATGTAACCGGATGTAAAGGGTCAGGAGGTTAAGTAAAACGGGTCAATAAAAAAATTAATCACCTTATCCAAACCTGTGTTCGATAAAAAAAAAACTCAGAACTGCATTTGTACAATTAAAATCATTTCCAAGAGCGTCACGTAGTGTCGGCCGAATTCCATATTGCCTGCGGGCACGGTCATATTTTCTGCAATGCAATAAAAAATGTTCCACAGTAAGTGGAACACGGCACATATCACACTCCGGCTGAGGCTCGCCACGTAGGAGATGGCCATGTGTCAGATGACAGTGGCCAATCCTCAACCGGGTGAGTAAAATCTCCTCGTGTCGTGACGCTCTTGTAGACGAAACCCAAACTCGAACAGTATCCTTTACATTTCGTAATTTGTTTCCCTCTTGTGCAGACCATTCTCCTTCCCATTGCAACCATATTTTATATTTCAAGTAGTTACGATTGTCCTGCCCCCTCTCGCGCCAATATACCAGTGAGCCATTCACTGCACCAGCCCTGGCTGCAGCATCCGCGGCCTCATTTCCTGGAATCCCTACATGACCAGGAATCCACACTACTAAAAATCTCATAATCAGAGCTAAGGAGAGTGTGGAACAGCTCCTGAAATCTTAAGACAAGCGGGTCATCACAATTAAAAGAGTACAAGGGCTGGATGGCACTTAAATAGACGGAACAGATAAGGAATCTGCCCTGAGGTTGCCTAATTAAAATCAATAAAGCTCTGTAAAAAGCATAGAGTTCAGCAGTAAGAACACTAGTATATTCGCTTGGTGTGTACTTAAATATCTCTTGATTTGTAACGAAGGAACAACCAACACAATCATTTATCTGGGATCCGTCAGTAAAAACTAATGAATAATTTGGATATCGTGATAAAAGTTCACTAAAACGAAGTCTATAAACAAAAGCTGGTGTAAAATTCTTAAAACATCGGCTCACACTTACATCAAACATGGGACGTCACATAATCCACGGTGGAGTGGTGGTATACTCCAACCTGCTGGAAGTCTCCGTGGATTTTCACTGTATCGGCCGTAAAGAGACGACTCATGGAAAGAGTCGTAAGAATTGTGCTCAGGCTACGATATGAGCTTAACAGCATATGAGCACAACAAGACATTTCGTCGCCGATACAGTGACGGTTCTCCTACTTCACAATAAAGACTCGCTATCCGACTGGTTCGGAAGGCCCCTGCAGAAAGTCGTACCCCATGTTGATGGATAATATCTAAAAGATGTAATTTCGATTTATTTGCTGAGCCATAAATAAAACAGCTATAATCCAGCTTTGATCGTATAAGAGCTCGGTAAAGCCGCAGAAGCACTGTACGGTCTGCACCCCAGCGAACCCCTGACAAAAGGCGTAAGATGTTAAAGGATTTGCCGCAACGCCTTCTCAAATCACGTATATGCGCCTCCCAAGTTAAATTATAATCAAAGATAAGTCCCAAAAATCTCGCAGTGTTTGCATATTGCAAATCCACTCAATTAAGACGCAGTTCAGGATATCAATGTAGCCCACGATGGTTATAGAATTGGACACACTGCATTTTCTAAGTGGAGAATTTAAAGTCATTGCGAACAGCCCATTCTGATAGTACATTGATGACCAGCTCCAAATGTCGACCGATGGATGGAAGTTATCGGGAGCTGTAATATTAATTGAAGTCATCAACGCACAAGAGAGAAGATACTCGGTCACCCACACAATGGGCAATTCCATTGATCGCAATGCAGAAAAGAAGAACGCTTAATACAGACCCCTGCGGAACGCCGTTTTCTTGAAGATGTTCGTTGAAAGTGTGGCGACTACTCGAACTCGGAAATACCGCTCTGCCATAAACTTCGCAATAAACGTTGGTAGACTACCACGATGTCCCCGATCATGCAGAGTTTGTCGAATGCCATACCGCCATGTGGTATCGTAAGCCTTTTCTAGATCAAAGAGGACCGCCACATGATGTTCCTTCTTGAGGAAAGCATCTCTAATGGCGGTCTCCAGCCGAAAAAGATGGTCTGCGGCGCATCTTTGCTTACGAAAACCACATTGGATATTACTGTAGATAATCGGTTTTCTGATTTGAGTACCCACATAAGGTGTTTACTTAACATTCTTTCCATAACATTCCATACGCAGCTTGTGAGAGAAATTGGTCTGTAGTTTCCAGACTAAGAAGGATGCTTTCCCGGTGTCTGGAGGCGGAACGCCCAGCAGATGGAAAGGCAACCTCAGTCCAGATTCTGTTGTACATTGTCAGAAGAAAGGATTTTCCAGCTGGCGGAAGATGGCGATGTATACGGTTATGGATGTTATCAGGACCGGGGAGGTGTCAAGGGATGTGTCTAGTGCTGCCGCCAGCTACTCGGATGTGAACGGTGTATTGTAATATTCTGTGTTATCTGATATAAAATTGAGGTTTCGTTTTTCCGCAGCATCTTTGATTTTTGAAATTCCAGGACATAATTGTTTGAACTCCTAATCTGTGTGAACGAGGTAGATAATATTTCTGCAATTTCTACTGGACTGGTGGTCGTTACTCCATTGTTTAATATTCCCGGAATTACAGAACTACGTTTCCCCTATTATTCCACGGACTTTGTCCCATACGATGTTAGATGGGACATTCCTTTTCATTGAACTAACGTAGTTTCTCAGGACACCTTCTTAGAGTCGCACACACTACGACAAGCTTTTGCTCGAAGACGTTTAAACTGGACAAAATTTTCTTGGGTCGGATGGCGCTCAAATTGGCGTAAGGCACGTCAGCGGCCTCGGATTGCATCTCTGCAGGCATCCGTCCACCAAGGGACAGAGAAGCGTTTTGGCCTGCAGGACGACCGGGGGATAGATAATTCCGCAGACTTTACAACCACGTTTGACAAATAGTCTACTACTGAGTCCACACTTTCATGTCCGCTATCATCGAATGATATGGACTCCGAAAATCCGACGCAGCCCTTTTAATAACCCAGTATGGAGAGCGAGATTCCGCAGGACGTAAAGCGGACATATGCATTCGGATGGGGTAGTGGTCACTACAATGTAGGTCGTGAATCACAGACCATTCGAATTGCGTGGACAAAACTGGGCTACAAATGGAGATATCTATCATTGAGTATGTACCATAAGCCAAGGAGAGGTGTGTTGCTTCCCCTGGATTTAGGGTAACCAGATTTAAACGGGTACTTACCTCTGGTATTTTATTTCCTCTGTCGTCATCGGAATTTGAGCCCCATGAGTGGTGGGATGCATTGAAATCCCCCACTACCAAATACAGAGGAGGTACCTGCGAGAGAATGTCTTCAATTTGTTGTACTGGAAAGGTGTGTCTGGGGGCATATATACAGAGACTATTGAGAACTGTATGGAAGGTAAAGGTACTCTAGCGGCTATGCATTTGTGTGGACTGTTAATGTTGATAACAGAGGAAAGGATACTTTGGCGGAGTAGGAGAGCACAACCTCCATTGGCACGAATACCGACAAGGTGATCGTACTGGTGAACGTAGTATCCCAAGATACTGAGGGAGTTTTCAGGCCGGAGGTGTGTCTCCTGAAGACATGAAATAGCAGGGTTCTCATGATAGATCTATTGTTGTAGTTCTGTGTATTGCTGCGTATACCGTTCACATTCCACTGTTCAATATCAGTCATCAATAGGAGCTAAATTATGTTGGTGGCTTCACAGTGGATCTTCTCTTCTTATCCTTTCTATGAATTGGTGCCTTTGATTGCGATTGCTTAGCCTTCGACCGTGGTGTCTCACTCCCAGATCGTCGCACACCTGATCGTGACAATGATCGAGGCCGTGATCTCGACCCCTCGACCTAACAAGAAGTGTGACGACGCGGCGATCTACCAGGCCTTGAATATCTTTATGTCGCCACGACTGTGATCTTTTTGGAACGTAATGCCTGATATCGAGGTCACACGAGTCGTCAGACTCAGCAGTCTGAGTGGCAACTTCCACATACGTCTGGGTAGCGATCTCAATTCGCTTCCCAGGTATATTTGGAAGAGGCGACGTTTCTGTAAAAGCGTCAATCCCCTCTGTTGCTTTTTTCAATACCGCTTCATATCATTTTTCCGTCGCCTTTTTCTATTGAACTAAAATAAGCTCACGCGCCTCGAAATACGTAATATTTTCTCGGACTCTCAGTTCTTGGATATCCTTCTCTACCATGTACTTTGGGCAATTTTTAGAATTGGAGGCGTGGTCCGCAGAGCAATTCACACAGGGCTCGGCGCCGGCTCACGGGGAATCACCATGGACAGCACCGCCGCACTTTGCACATACGATATCGTTAGTGCAACGTTTTGCGTATGTCCGAACCGTTGGCACCTAAAGCATCGCATTGGGTTAGGCACATACGCACGACCTGGGACACGCTCGTACCCGACAAGGATGTATTCTGGTAGGACAGGCTTTCCGTAGGTCAAAAAGGCAGTGCTCAGGGGGAACAGTCCGTCCGTCCCGCTTACATAATATACGGTAAGCGTTGGACACGGACTGCTCCGCCAGTTCTAGTTGGTTCTCTTACTCAGACATGCCGTCCAGAGAATCCGTATGCACTACTCCCCGAGTAGAGTTCAGCGAGGAGTGCCGTTCGAGTTTAATAGAGTATGATTCCAGCAACTTGGCCTTCAACAGCGTCTCACTCTGTTTTGGAGATACAGTCACGACGAGGAGACTATCGCTGCGTAGTCGAGTTGCATTTTTTACCTTCCTAACGAGTCTGTCGAGTGCGCGTCTCACGTAAAATGGAATAATGTGCTTCATTGTCTTTTCTGTTCCGTCCAAGGTGATATTGATAAACTTCGGAGGCGGCACTTTGACAGTTACTTTCTCAGGGTCCAAGTCCATAGCAGTTTTCGTCATAATATGACCACCAGTCGTATCAATTGCTGTCTTCTGTTTTTTATTATTTTTTTCTGAGGGAGGAGAAGAGCGCGAGGGCATTTTGAACTGGCCCCCCTTCCGAACCGTCGGCGTCAGCGTGCCAATAGGGGGTGGAAGAAAGACACCTAAAATTCTTCTCGGTCTCTGTCGGCCGTGGGGACCCCCCCACAGACCGATCCCAAGCAACCTACTTCACGCAAGTTATCCTTCAAACTGGTCATTAGACACCTAATGGCAAGTCTTACACCAGAGGCGCGTCGCAGTTTTATGCCCCTACCACGGGAATAACAGCCCGAAGCTCCCTACTCTACACTACACAACCGCCAGACTTCTCGGCTAACTCCGACCCACCCACCAAAGTCGGAGCAATCCGAGATCTCACGCAGCTTCAGGGGACTTGTGGTTGTTTACACTGCGACACCCATAAGTCAGCGGTAACACGTGGAAGCGATATATTCGCCCCAGCGAGCAGAATCGGTCACCGGGACGTTTAAATCGCCCCGGTCCCCCGTTGGGGCTCTACGTGAGTGTACTTGACGTCTGGTCCGGGCTCGGCACCTAAACTTGCATATAGGGGCAGTATGAAGGGTCCACTATTGCTTCGTTGCTGGGCGCCCTGTCGGGCCGCACAAGTTTGTAAGTCGCGCTCGAAACCGTGGGACAGGACCACGGAAATAGGAAAGATCCCCGCTGGTGAGACGGGAGTTATAAGCCTAAGAACCTTAACCTAAGACAGAATATAATTAACTGGAAGAGGAAGAATAATGAAGCCTCACCAGGCATTCTTAACAAATCCCGTCATGTAGGCGGACGTGGCAAAACCAACAGCGGGGATGGAGAGGTGAAAATGGCAGTGATGATGTGGCGGGAGTTCCGCATGCAATGGTGGCCGGCGAGGAGAAATACAGCGATGAGAAAGATGAAAGAATGAAAAGGACTCGGTGGTGATAAGGCGATTAATGTTCGAAAAGAAAAGCACGAGAGCCACCATTGCATCCCCCCAGTCACCAACTTGGCGGAACCTACCTCGACCGGTCTGTAGTGTATCTTTTATGGTTACGTTTGTGTATAGGTTAGTTATGTAGAAAGTTACTAATGTGTGGGTAATGTTTGTCTTTTATTTTATTTACTATGTCTATGTTGTTTTTTATTGTTGTTTGTTTTTCGAATTTTATGTTGTTCCTTATGGTTTTGTCCATTTATGTGGCTAGTTTGTGTGTTGGTACATTTCGATGATTGACTAGTGGTGTGATGGGTATGTTTTCTTTATGTATTTTCGGTATAGGGTTTAGTTCTGGTGCTTCTGGTTTGAATGGTTTTAGTTGTTGTTTCATGTTGCTAGGAATTATGTGTTTGTTTTTGTTTATTGTGTTTTTTTACTATATTGTGGTATTGTGTGGTGGGGTCGTTTTTGAGTTCTTTGATGTTGTTTTCTTTGAAATATGTTTCTATTTTGATGTATAAGTCCTTTTGTGTAGGATAACTGTGTAATTTTCTTTATCAGCTTTGATGAAAATTACAGCACGTTATGTTCTTATTGTTTTGTCAGCAAAGTGTTTATTGTTTTGTGTTCTTGTGTGTTTGTTGTGGGTTTGTTTAATTTCTTTATGTTTCTTATTATGTCTTGTCGTATGTATTCTTGATGTTGACTTTCTGTGTTTTGTATTGCTGTTTCTATGTTTCTGATGGTTTGTGTTTGTTGTTTTGTACCTGTATTGTTTTGGTGTATGTTGCGTCTTAATTCTCTTTCAAAAAATACAAACAAACAAATACAACCACACAAGCGTATACAAACTCAAATGTAACACCTGCAACAACTTCTACATAGGACAGACAGGCAGATCATTTCAAACACGTTACAAAGAACAATCTCTGCCATAATAAAATTACAAAACACCTCCACATATGCAGAACACATCACAAATGCCAACCACACCTACAGAGACATCAACACAGACATGGAAATACTGCACATCCAACCAAAAATCCAGAAACTGAACACACTAGAACAATATGAAATATACAGACACACGAAAACACACCCCAACGATATTCTCAACACACAACTCAATTTCAAAACTCATACACTCTTTGACTCTACACAACGAACGCAACCTCACAGGAAACAAGAGGCGCCAAGACCAACAACGACCAGTTCTGAAGATGACCCAAAATAGGTCGTTACATGTTAACAAGGTACGTTAAAATTTAACACAAAAAGTACTTATCATGCATATGCCGAAATAATACATACCTGAGTGACAACAGCAGTACATGGTAAGTATATTTTGGTGTCTAACTCAATTTATCTGCATAGATTACATACCGGTATCCTATATTATTTCCAGTTTCCTCCTAAATACAACATAATCACTGGCATAATAATCATAAATGTGTTTTCAGAGATAGAACCAACGGGTATGAGTAACATCAAATCAGCCGTGATGGATCCATTTCTTTTACCATTTTTTATAGGTTCCAAAACAGTGAAACAGAGAAATTTTTCGTACCTATGGGATTTTAAGTAATAATAATAATAATAATAATAATAATAATAATAATAATAATAATAATAATAATAATAATAATAATAATAGAGTACAGTATACACAAAGAGTAGCTTATTTCTAAATCCTTATATTTTACTTTTCACAAATTTTACAAGGAAGACAAAAATCTGTTATTTCGTTTTGCGATGGTCGATTTCATTAATTCTTTTTCATTGAAGTCTTTAAAATTTGTCTACTTGTTTCATTCAAAACTATTTCCAAAACGAAATGTTAAATTCCTAAATTTTACATTTCGAGAAATGAAATAGATGGTCTTGGAAATAAAAGTGTAAATAGCACACTTTGGCAACAATATTGTGCTCATGCTCGATAAATTTCTAAAAATTCAAAGGTACAGTGGTTTATTTAAAACACCAAGAAACATATTAAGACATACTGAAAGAAACATGAATAATAATCAAACGGTTCACATATCTAGATACAAAGTTACACAAAATCTTCATTTAGAAATTCAATGATGTCTTGCATTCCACCATCTTTTATTCTGCAGGCTGTACTCCCAAAGCTTCTTTGTAGAAATCGATTTGATCCCATGGCCTGGAGCAGCTCTTTGACATCTGATATCTTAGGTGAACTTGTTTTGTTTCAAGAGTTGGCTGCACCTTTTTGTAGTTCTTGTTTCCGCTGTTTCTTATGAGGGCGAAGAGCAGCGCGGAAGAGCCACACTAGTTGGAAGTCACTCGGAACCGTGGGACACAACGAGTTAGAAAGAGAAGACTATAGAGTGGCCATGTTGTCCTGTACAGCGCTCTTTGCGGTGCCACCGCGAAATACGGCAGATCTGAGTTAAGCGCCCACATTTGTAAAAATTCGTCTGCTTACAATGTTGTATAACGTAGGTAAGAAGTACAAAAAAACGAAGAAAACATGCCTGTTGTGTGTGCTGCATATAACTGCAATGTCAAAAGGAAAAGGACAACTGATATATCATATTTCATGTAAATTTTATGAAGTTAAGTCCATAGTTTTGTTAAGTAGCAGAATTTTTTTCATGCATAAATGTGTAACAACGCCCGGCATTAACAAAATAAATGGTTCACTGGTAATGTACTTAAACTAAATACGGATAAAACCAATACAATTCCGTTTCAGACCCAGTGAAAAACAAATAACAATACAATAATAAAACTGTATTTCGACACCGGCATCCTTTATTTCTGCTCCTTCTGTCCTTACTGCTTATACAAGAGGACGATGAGCTGTAGCTTATAAGAAGTAGGTCTATTTCGAAGACAAACGATTAATCAAATAAATGGTTCACTAGTAATAAAGTTAAACTAAATACGGGTAAAACCGCTACAATTCCGTTTCAAACCTAGTAATAGCAATCAAATATTAATATTGTATTTCGACACTCGCATCCAAAATAACGCAGAACTCTGGGATACGTCGTGTTGTTGTTAGTATTTTGACTGGAAGGACATGAAAGAACATAATTGAGCACCCACGTGCAATAATGGGGTAAGTATGAATATATTTCGTAACTACTTACCCCATTATTGTACGTGGGTGCTCAATTATACACTAATAATTATCTGTGGTGCCACAGCCCTTGAAAGGCTCAGACAGACCAGCCGGCTGTTGGCCTCACGTTCACATTTCGATAATAATTATACTTTACTGTAACAAAAAAACTGAAAGCGTGTTTTGTCATGTTTCACCCACGTTACAAGCTTGGAGATAAAGGTTGTTTACTACAGATAGGGCCTACTTTCATTCTGTATCTTATGGTATAGTAAATAGTTTTGAAGCGATGTCATCGAGGGAACAGCTGACAGGGGAGACACGGCAGAAGAAGGCGACGCCATCGAGGGAACAGCTGACAGGGGAGACTCGGCAGAAGAAGGCGACGCCAACAAGCGAACAGCGGACGTGGGAGATTCGACAGAAGAAGACGACCCCAACAAGGGAACTACTGACAGGGGAGACTCGGCAGAAGAAGACGGCGTCATCAAGAAAAGTGCTGACAGGGAAGAACTACCCGAGGAACTGGATGCTGACGAGGGAACTGCGGATAGGGGAGAACTGTCCAAGGAATCTGAAGCTGACAAGGGAACTGCTGATCTTCGTAAATCTCAGAGGAAAAGGATACCTCCTAAAAAGCTAAGTGATGATTTTTTATAAACAGATCAATCAATAGGATAGATAATATTGGTAAATTAATTACACTTGATATGGTAAAGACTTCTGGTAATACTAATAATATATTCAACTCTACTGGTATGTCAATAATGCATCAAAACTTTCAATGCCTTAAAAATAAGTTAAATGAATTAGAAGTACTATTCAGTCATGAATTACGAGATATAGATATTTTGTGTTGTACAGAACACTGGCTAAATGAAAAAGAAGTAACTTTATTCCATATTAAAAATTATAAACTTGCAAGTTCCTTTAGTCGCACAAAGTATAAAAACGGAGGCTCAGCAATATTTGTAAAAGCCACCAGTAACATATCTCATATTGAGAAAGACAAACATACTACCTTAACCGAGAAAAGGATTTTGAACACGTAGTAACAGAAATAAATTACTCAAATTATTGTTTCATAGTAGCCTGCATTTATACATCACCAAGTGGATCTTTGAAAACATTTCTTGAGAATCTTGAAATCCTATTGCACTCGTTAAAAAACAACAATAAACCATTAATTTTATGTGGCGATTTCAATATAGATTTTTCAGAAAACAATAGTGCAGCTTCTGATTTCAGATCACTGATTCATTCATTTAACTTAATAGAAACTATAGATTCCCCCACACGTATAACTCCTACATCACAGACATGCCTGGGTCAAATAGTTATTGATAATGATTTCTACCCATTCTCAGCAGAGAATATAAAAATGGGAATTTCAGACCATAATGCTACATTTTTACATATAAAATTAGAAGCAAATGCTGAACCTAAAGCTAGTAATAAGTCCGTCAGCTATAAAAGATCATTTAATGAGTCAAATATAGAATACTTTAAATCTATGCTCCTAAAAGAAGACTGGTCTGATGTGTTTTAACAAAACAAATGTAAATGAAAAATCAGTGGAATTCATTAACACTGTAACACATTATTTCAATATCGCATTTCCAATTAAAAAAATTATTCTTTCAAACAAAATGAATAAATAAAAAAATTGGATAACGAAAGGAATCATAATTTCTTGTAAAAGGAAAAGACAATTGCACAATATATGTCAATATATAAATGATTTAAATCTCAAACTATATTATAAAACATATTGTAACATCCTAAAAAAGTAATCCATAAGGCAAAATTAAATTACAATCAGGACTTCATTTTGAGAGCAGAAAATAAAAGTAAAGCAATTTGGGATGTGGTAAAAAGGGAAACCGGGAAAAAATCAGACACAGCAAAAGTCAATATTGAATTATTAAACAATGGTAGCTTAATTAAGAGTCCACATAAATTAGCTGAAGTGTTTAATAACTACTTTGCAAATGTTACGCAAACTTTAGAACCTGCACCAACAAGGAATCCACAGTCAACCTTTCAACATACAGGGAATAAAAGTACAATTTTTTTAAAACCAGTAACCACAGAAGAAATTCACAAAATAATGGGAAACCTAAAATGTAGCCTGGCATGTGGAATTGACGAAATCCCAGATGCAGTAATAAAAGCTTGTAATCATCTTCTAGCTCTGCCAATGACAGACATCTGTAATTTATCCTTAGTCACTGGTAAATTTCCAGAGATCTTTAAAGTAGCAAAAGTTTGCCCAATTTTTAAAAAGGGGAGTTAAACAAAATATTGAGAACTATAGGCCTATATCCCTATTATCTGGGTTCTCGAAAGTCCTTGAAAAGGTTATGTACAACAGATTAGTCTCATTCCTAGAATATAATAATATACTGTCAAATTCTCAGTTTGGTTTTAGAAAAGGTAAAGGAATCAATAATGCTGTAATATCGTTTATCGAATCAATCCTCAATGCTAAAAACAATAAAGAACAAACCGTTGGACTTTTCCTGGACCTTAGCAAAGCATTTGACATGGTTAATCATGAAATTCTAATCTGGAAACTACAACAATTTGGCATAAGGGGATTAGCAGGGAACTGGTTCATCTCGTACTTAAGCAATAGGGAACAGGTTGTACAAATTGGCTCAGTAAAATCAAAATCCGTTCCAATGCCCCATGGTGTCCCTCAAGGCTCAATTCTTGGTCCAATATTATTTCTCCTATACATAAATGATCTCCCGTTAAATATAACTGAAGGGAAAACTGTCTTATTTGCAGATGACACAAACATAATACTGAGTGATAATAAGGAAGACAACTTGCAAATGAAAATTAATGCAACATCAACGAAACTAGACAAGTGGCTAGCAAATAATAAGCTTAAATTAAATGTAAATAAAACTGTATATGTATCTTTCAATCAATATCCAACTGACCAGATTCACATAGTTCTTAGTAATACCATAATTAAGGAAGTAGAATGCTCTAAATTTTTAGGTATATGGATAGATTCCAGTCTAACATGGGAAAAGCATATACAACATCTAACTGAGAAGCTGAGTCGCTTATGTTATGCTTTTCGTGTCCTTGCAAAGATATCATCCATGGAACTTTTAATATCAGTCTATTTTGGATATGTTCATTCAATACTATCATATGGCATTATTACCTGGGGATCTTCACCAAAAGTGACACAAGTCCTCAAATTGCAGAAAAGAATACTCAAAATCATTAAAAAGTTCCTATTCGGACTGAAAGTATAAAAATTTTCAGAGAACTAAAAATCTTACCTGTACCCTGCATATATATTTTAGAAACAGTGTGCTTTATTCATCAAAACATAGATTCCTTTAAAACAAATTCAACCTATCATGAGTATAACACCAGAACATCCCAAAACATACATCTGAATTACCACAGGCTTACCAGAAGTCTTAACAGCATATCACATAGAGGCAGCTTCCACAGAAAATCAAAGAACTTATATAATAAAAAAAGAGGTAAAGAACATTTTATTAACACATATGCCATTTTGCAAAATGAATACCTAAATTTAAAATTTTAGAATTTAACGTTTCTTGATACTGCCCTTGCCCATTTATGTTTCAGGTAAATTAAAAAAAGAGGTAAAGAACATTTTATTAACACATATGCCATTTTGCACAAATGAATACCTAAATTTAAAATTTTAGAATTTAACGTTTCTTGATACTGCCCTTGACCATTTATGTTTCAGGTAACTCAGAGTTGAAGAAAAGACAGGGGAAAGCAAAAAGAGAAGATACTAGGTAGAACAGTGGAGACTGAAGATCAAGCTTGTCCTATATATATATTTTTAATTTTTTTCTCTCTTTTTTTTGCATGTCACTTAATATTAAACTGTTAAATTTATTTAGAATTAAGTCTATTTTTGTATTATATTGTATGTTATGTCATTTTTCTTGTGTACTGACGACGCCATGAATGCTTGTAATTCTATTCGGCTAATAAAGATCTAATCTAATCTAATCTAATCTAATCTAAACGTGTAGAGACTGGGAAAACAATTTAATAAAATCATCCGAATCATACTCGTTCATATTATAGGCAATCTTGCAGGTCGCATTTAAAAGAACCTAGGAATATTAACATTTTCTTCAGTATGTTTGTTAGGACTTCTTGTCATACTACATGACAATTTTTCTTAGGTTATTCTTGTACGCATTCCTTCTAGGAATAGCTCAAGTGTTTTAAATTTAGCGTACATAAGTTTAGATTAAGTTCCTAGCACGTATTTGACGAAATGCTAGGTTTTTCCACTTCAGTTTAACTGATTTATGCAAACGAAATTAAGACAGCTGACGATTCTAATGTCAGTTATCACCACGCCCACTTTGTTTTGGGCACATAAGTTCATTACCGACGGGAGTTCAATTTTCTTCAAACATGGCGGCGCATTGACCACTCTATATCTTTCTCTTTCTAACTCGTTGGTGGGACAGGACCGCGGAGACAGGAAAGATCCCCGCTAGTGAGACGGAAGTTATAAGTCTACGAAACTTAACCGGCCAATGCAAATAATTAACTAGAAGAGGAAGAAGAATGAAGCCTCACCAGGCATTCGTGACAAATCCCGTCATGTAGGCGGCCGTGGCAAAAACTAACAGCGGGTTGGAAAGATGAAAATGACTGTGATGATGTGTTGCGCGTTCTACATTCAATGGTGGCCGGTGAAGACAAATATAGCGATGAAAAAGAAGTCAGAATGAAAAGGGCTGAATGGTTATAAGTCGGTAAATGTACGGAAAAAAAAAAAAAAACACATAAGAGCCACAATTTTATCTCCGGATCACCGACTTAGCAGAAACTTACACCGACCTATTTCAGATGTTGTAACGTCATTTTGAAGACAATATGCGCCGGAATTTTAAACGTTATTAAACTTTGATTGTGATGTCCCACAATTTACTTTCTTTTTCTCTCCTTAAAATCAATATGGAATATGAAAAAGACATTGATATATATGGCTCTGTTACGTCATTTTTGAAGCCCTGAAGCACAGGAGATTACACGACAGGGAACGTTGATGAGAATTTTCCATATATTTCTTTCTTTCTTAATTTCACAAAAAGAACTCATATATCTTCGCAACAATTAATACTACGTGCACGATATTTAGTACACAAATCTTTTGAGCTATTAGTAAACTTTTTCTGGAATATAAATTCTTATTTTTGCACTTGTTAAATATCCCTCCATATTTCTATGAAACTACCTCTAACAATTATTGCTAAAACGTAATTCTTCACCTTAAATTTTTTAAACTCAAACCCCAGATATTATAGGCCTATAGAATGTATATTAGGATGTACAATTTTGTTTAACTAATCTAGAATATATTATTGTTGCAGCAATAATATATTTACAAACAAAAAATGAAAATTTGTACCAGTTACGAAATAAATCAAATTTCACTATTTCTCTCTCTTGAATACATAAAATATATGGATTTTAGAGTATTTTCGAGATAATATAAATAATTTAAACGTAATTTAACTCTATGTCTTATCGCGTAAAATCGACTGCATAAATGGACAAACTCGAATAGCTATCAGGACACGTTACCATCTCAGCAGACAATTACAAATGTGAAATATTCATTCTTGCGAAAATAGCAGAAATGTAGTTACTTACAATAAAATAAGCAATATTCCCAAGCTATTTAATCTGAATGATATTACTAAATAATTATGCAATTGAGCCTTTCATGCTTTTGTGATAATGGAACATGCGGCACACTACGTCACATCTTAGGTGCGAAATAGTGAAGAATTTTCTTTGCAAAATATCTGTGGTGAAATTGGACACCAAAATGTTACTTTTCTATTTAAGCTCAACAGGCGAGGTGGACAACCAAATCCATCTGTATCACATACAGACAGTTCTCACAGGATACTGCGCGGTTTCACGCCCCACCACATCCCGGAACTGATGCGACAGGAACTCAAATCGCAATTTCATAGCAGTCCCACACCTTGCAATGCAGAGTGTCTGCATTCACAGTAAAGGAACACTTAGCATAGAACAAGAATACATTTCTGTTCGTAGAGTTACGGATCGTAAGCAATGAGAAATACACTGACTTCTCGCAGCTAGCAGACGGACGAGTTGCCGCAGAAAAATTCATTTTCTCGCGGGGAACAGTAATTAAAGAGATTTTCTCTTCTCGGCAGTCACGTGAAAGGTAGAAATCAACTCTACTCTTTCTTTGCACATTCAAAAAATTATCAGTCACTTACATTCTTAATTCTCACACCTTGCATTCCAATATATCTCACACGCAGTGGCTCCTCCCACAGTTGCGATAAACAGGAATACTGAACAAGGCTTTCTCATCTCACAGCTCCGTCTGCACAGACTTCAAAATGGCTGTTTCAGAGCTGGTCCTGATCATTCTGGGCTGCTTCGGTGCAGGTGAGTGCTCCTCTCTTTGATCCACTCTTCATGTTACATTTTCATTGTATCACTTAGAATTCAATTTCCTCACTATTAATAATAAAATTGAATCGGTAATAATGAAATAGACATATGTCCACCTTTTTCAAAAATCGAATTAACCACATTCTTACATTATGCGTCATATATATTGCTGTAGGAGAAATATTGATTTCAAGTTTGTATGAAGACAACCTCACTATCACAGTAAACTTTCTGACCAGAATACAAGGATTCAGCTACTGCAATATACAACATATTTATCGGAAAGGAAAGAATAGGTATACCTCAATCAGCCCCAATAATTAATGGTCTTTCGGATCATGATGCTCAACTCCTAAATATAAATATTAACACATGATAAAAAAACTAAAGTGAGATTCAGAAATATAACCAGGAATCATTAAATAATTTTCAAATAAATCTTAAAAATGAAACATAGGAATGAGTATACAGTCAAAGTTATATGAACAGTAAATTCAACGAGTTTCATAAAACATTTCTAAATATTTTTTAATCCTGTTTCCCTGTAAAGTATAAAAATGAAACAATATGTAACAATAGATAGTTTCACAAGGTATTAAAATCTCATGCAAAACCAAGAGATCATTATACATACAGAGCAGACATAGTAATGATACAAACTTAAAACAACACTATGAAAATTATTTTAAAATATTACACAAAGTAATCCAAAAACCTAAAGAAATTGCACTATAATACAACAATACAAAACTCTGATAATAAAATCAAAACAACTTGGAGCATAATTAAAAGAGAAAGTGTACGATCAAAAAGTAAAGTAACAAACTATATCCTTATAGCTAATAATACAAAAACGTGAGATCCAAGTGAAATTGCAAATATATTTAACAAATATTTTCTTACAATAATTGACAACCTCAACATCCCTCAAGATGTTAGTATTACAGTGGCGCTCAAACCTCCTCACGTTTAGCGAAACCCAGTAACATGCGAGCGCGATGTTGTCACAGGTACTCTCTCCGTCTCTGTCTCACAGTGGCAGTACTTTTAAAACTGTGGAGAGCGACCCTTTACCTGAGGTTGGTTTGATAGGGAGATGCAGAATACTTAATAATAATAATAATAATAATAATAATAATAATAATAATAATAATAATAATAATAATAATAATATCTTTATACTACATCGAATGAAATTAAAAGTCACAAAATATAGAAAATTAGTTGAGTCAGACGTAACTCGCTGAATTTATATCAGTTTTGTAAGTTTTACTTTATTAGGGTTAATAAATTTGTCGTATAACATAAAGGCGCAGTTTGATCAAATAAATTGAATGATAGGATTAATTTTAAATAGTAATTTTCTGTACAAATGAATTGATTGAATTCACATGGCCCTAAATAGCATTATGTTCGTGCTGTCAGAGCACATTCTTACAATAATAACGGTTATTATATGCCTGTGTTTCGTTTAAGGAAAATTATGAATTAATAAAACGAACCTTTTGTGCTGCAAATTTCTACTCCAGTGGCAGAGCTAATGGTGAGCCAACATGTCGTCGTCAGCCCCCTCACCATCAGTTTTACTGTCATCTGTGTCACTGTCTTCTTGTAAATTAATGACCACTGGTTCTAAAATGATTTCCCGACCTAACTCTTTAGCGAAATCTTCCTCTTGTAATTTCACCGCGTGCTTCACGCATTTTACCCAGTCCTCAATTGTCACATTATCAAGATCCTTATTTACAAGTTCTTCCACATCCGACATTTTAAAGTTTTGTTGTTTCTAGCGACCTCCCTTTTCACCCGGATCCAAATTAGTTCTATTGCATTATACTGGCAATGATAAGGTGGGAGTCTTATCACTTCATGCCCCATTTCATTGGCCAGCTGATGAAGTTCATACATTTTTTCACTGCTTTTGAACGGCAACACTTTTTCCAAAAGTTCTGACTTAGTTTCTGATGGAGAAAAGCTAACACCTTTATTTTTCAGCCATTCATTGATTTAATCTTTTTAGAGGAAGAATTTGGTGTCCTATTAATGCTAACGGAATGGTATTGAGCATTTTCCATTATAATTATACTCCCTTCCTCTAATGATTTACAAATCTGTTTAAGAAGCAATCGCGAAATGATTGTGCCGTCATTTCTTCGTGATAATCACTGGTTTTCTTTGATCTGAATACCCATTTACAACCTGGAACGAAACCTGTTTCAGCTGATTTTACATGGCAAACAATAAGTCTACCTCCCTTTCCTAAAGGCACTTTAAGGTCTCCATTTCTATTTGAGTATTGCCAAACATATTTCAGAGAATGATTTTTGTTGACCCACGTTTCATCAAGGTAAAATGTGGGTCGAGTGTCACCTGATGATCTGATCATGTGCATTTTGCGCAGAAACGTCAGTCTTGCGGCTACAATATCATTCCGTTCCATTAGATATTTTCGCCCATCAATGATTTTGCTGTAGCGGAATCCCAACCGATTCAATAATGTTTTAGTGGAAGAAACTGAACCTGAGTAATTAATTTTTTTTTCTAAGCAGTACGGTTAGTTTGTCAGCTGTCGGAAATTTTCCGTTATCGTAAAAGTAAAAAATTGTACGTCGTACAACGTCTTTCTGGAAGTCGTCTAGATTTGTAACTCTTTTAGGAACATTTATATAATGCTTTCTAGGAGAATGGAACAATTTATCGGCACCCTGCATTTGCGCTCTTTTTAACTTCTCTGCATACAAAGGACACTATAGAGACACTTAAAAACCCCTCGGCAGTCAGTGCTTGACATTTTCAAAGTTAAGATTTTTACGCATTTCTTGAGAAGAGTATTTCCTAAAGAAATTATAAACACTAAACACCATTTTACGAATTTTACTGCCATATCCACTCGATCCATCATTCCCACTTGTACTGGGCTCACTAAAAGACATATTAATTGTTTTGAGAATGCCAAATTGCCAACACACGAAAAAGATATTACATTACACTTTCATATACCGTACTTTAAACAGAACCAACTGCACACAACACCATCAGAAATCGAACTGACTTTTCAATTTAGTAGTCTCTCTTCTCTCCTCTCACAAAGAGATAACTCTGTTTATATTCTGAAGAGACCCTTTGTTTGGAGCTGTAAGTTTATGGTTCTCAAAATTCTTACATATAAACATTCCTTATCGCATCGCAGCTGTATAAACATCGTCCACTACTTCATTGCTGGAAGTCAGCACAAAGGCAATGAGACAGAGGCAACTGTGACGGAAAAAAATTGGAAATCTTACAAAATTACGATGAAAAGTAGTCTTAATCAGAAACAACTCTCTGATTCATTAGAAATCCCATCATCCACATTAAGGACAATAATAAAAAAAAATCGCGACAATCTCAGCAGCTGCGACGTCGGAAGGATGTAAGCGCAGGAAAGTGAAGGTGATAAACATGAGGACTTGGAAACACGCACGCGACAACTAACTATAAATAACTTTTTTTCGAAAAGAATTGAGTACAGTATATATTGTAAATGTCTTTGAGACGTACAGTATAGTAATTACATAATGGAGTAATGCTGTATTACCTTTCATGAATCATGTATTTCAATAAAGAAAATGCTAATAGATACTGTATATAAGTCAAAATTAGTATACCCGTCTAATACGCGGTCCCGAATAATACGAGATACGGTCCTTGAGCAGCGTCTTGTGGGGTTTTTACCGTATTAACCCATAAAATTGGAACCACTGGTGGTAGAAATGTGATTTTTGTTTCTATATGTTCAGAAACATTAAACATTCATCAGATATGCATGCAGGGTCCCAGCAACATACCAATTTTCCCAGCGCACTTGTTATTTGATTTGAGATTTCTAAGCGGCGACTATGCGGCGGGTCTGCATAGCCCGTATGTTGCAACGCAGAACTGCCGCTATTGGCTATCGCCGATAAGCAGACACACTGCAAACGTCAGGAGGTTTGAGCGCGACTGTAGTTTAAATTCTTTAACACATTATTTTCCGATAAATTCCCAAAAATTCAAATATTTCCAGCAAAAAAAAAAAAAAAAAGAAATAATTGCAAATATTAAAAATCTAAAGTCAAAAATCTCCTCTGGGTATGATGAGATAACAAGCAACATATTAAAAGCGAGTTCACATATTATAGCTTGGGCACTAAGTTGTTTACGTAACTATTTAATGTTGAATGGTATATTTGCCGAGAGATTAAAATATTCAGTGGTTATCGGAGCTAAGAACAATGAGGAAGATCTCTTGGTTCTCAACGAAAGTCGATCACCAGAATTAAAAGACTGCACGGACTGAATGGCTCGGATTAGGAATCTGCCCCGGGGTTCTCTAATTAAAATCAGAAGCATAAAGTTCAGCGATAAGGACACCAGTATACTGGCTGTTTATATTTAAATATCTCTCCATTTGTACGGAGGAACAACCAACACAAACATTTACTCGGATCCGTCAGTAGAAAGTAATTAATAATTTGGAAACTGTGATAAAAGTTCACTAAAACGAAGTCTATAAACAAAAGCTGGTGTAAAATTCTTAAAACTTCGGCTCAGACTTACATCAAACATGGGACTCGCATAATCCACGGTGGAGTGGTGGTGTACTCCAGTGTGCGAACTGTTGGCAGGCGGATGTGGAGCTCAGAGAGCAGTGCAGAAACCGCACACCTGCTGGACGAAGTCTCCGTGTATCGGCCGTAAAGAGACGAATGGTGAAAGGAGTCAGGCGAGTGGAGGCGCGCGAAAGTGCCATTGTTGAACTGGCACCCTCCTACAGAACCGTCGCCGTTAGCCTGTCAACGGGGGCCGTGAAAGAAATACACATGGAAATTCTTCACCCACACCCCGATCCCAAGCATTTTACCTCATGTAAGTTACCCTTCAGACTGGTCTATCGGTAGAGATGGCCGATATTTCACAAACCGATATTTTGTCACAGGTATTTTTTTGTCACATTACCCTGTGACTGATGACGAAATATCTGTGACAAAATATCGCTATCGAAATCTGCTCCGTATTCAGTACTCTGTGACCGTTGCAACGTCTGCGACTGATATTTTCCTCTCGTCGTGGGTTTGCGCATGCGCATGATACAATAACAGCAATCGGGCGGTGGTATTTGATTATTTTTTCGTGACATTTTGTTCAATATTATTTTTTCAAAGTGATGATGTTTGCAAAGTTATTAGCGGCATTATAATAATATAATCATGAATCTAACATTTTGTTTTCAAATTTAGTCTGTATATATGCTTTATAAATATTTTATGTATTCCCCGATATCTTCACATTTTCATACTACTGTGAATTTATATTAATGTGTAAGTATTTTCCACCCAATTTTTACGCAGTAACAATATTTTTTTTTTAGTTATACTATTAATTACAAACAGAATAGGCTAGTCACAGGAGCCTACATTATTTTAATAACTTTACCGTCCTGTACTTCTCTCATTTATGTATGATCCAGTTTTAATGTATAGCTCCAACACGAACCGTGCAGGGTAGTATTAATTAAAATAATTAAACTTAAAAATAAAATTATTTTTGTAATAAGTTCTTTACCGGTATGTTGTTTATGGTTATTAACTCTTGAAATCGCACAGTGCTTCCTAACATTGGTACTTGTGGGGCGTTATTTCACCCCAATTAATATGCCTAATCAATGCTCTAAACTTGATATTGTTAAAATAATCAACTTGCAAGTAGTTTTCAACTTTTAAATATAATACTATGGGGTAGTTAGCAAAAAATTGTCAATTTTATAAATTCCAAAAAGAATGACATCTAGCAGACACTGCTCCATCAAATCGTTCTCATTGCCCTTGCACACTTTTAAAATAGGCCTACACTTACACATAAATGGGATAATTAATTACATTTGAAAATAAGGAGCATCAAACGTAAATCATGTTAATTCACTCCGTGTCCCTGAACGTTATGTTCTTCCGAACTTTCGAAGCATTTCTCACAAGCCGACAACAGTATCTAGGCCTATATAATTAAAACCGCACGAGACAAAAACTGGCTAATATGATGGGCAACTTATTTGGCTAAACTAACTTTGAGATAGTTTCCTTCGTATTCCCCCTTATACACCTTGCATATACGAATCTGTGACAGGTCAGGTTTGGTTGGTTTAAGCTTTTATTATGCCTGACATATACGATCAACGACTAAACTAGCGTTTAGGTAGTTCCCTTCGTACTACGCATATACACCTTACATATACGAATCTGACAGGTTAGCTTTGGTAGTTTAGTATTTGTTATGCCTTGGATATACGATCAACTGCATCTCCACAAAAATCAAAGTCGACGACTTTCACTTTCGAAATCACCGAAACTACCTCAGCGCTAGTTTAACCCAAGCAAGTCTCCGCCAAAAAAAAAAAAAAAAATCCTTACAAATGCAACGATTTTCACATCCGAAATCGCCGAAACTACTTCAACGGTAGTTTCACCATCTTATTATGAATGATATAGTGATTACACGATTAAATAATAAACATTGGTTACCAATACTTCATCTTGTGTAAAATTCTGTCTGAACAAACCGTTTTGTTTTGTAATTATTTTCCATTGTTTTTCCGAATACTTATGTTTCGTTAATTTTTATTATGACTCAGTATTATGATGTTAATGCACGACTTAAAATAATTTATCCATTATATTATATACATTAAAAAGGATCCATTTTTAAAACGATTAGGATAATCACATAACCTCAATTTCTCCATACCCAACTACATTACAAAATTATCAATTGATTCTATATCTACAATCAATTACGATATAATGTCTTGGTATATGAGGTTAACTTTTACATGTTACTGTTCAGTTAGATTAGTATTTATTTGTTAATGGTACATGTACATAAGTTATTTGTTGGATTTTCCCATATAAACCACTGATGGGTGGCGTGTATAGAGAAATCGTATTCACATTGCACTGCTCTTCAATATTTCCTGTTAATTTTTATCGGTGTCACAAATTATCGGTGTAATTCATGCATATTGTGCTTACTTATCGATATAAAATATCGGTGTGACAAAATCACAGGTAAAAGTCACAGATATTTCATTGTCACAGTCACAGTTGTCACAGATACTTGAAAATATCGTTTAAGCTCAACTCTATCTCAGACTTACATCAAACATGGGACGTCGCATAATCCACGGTGGAGTGGTCGTATACTCCAGTGTGCGAACTGTTGGCAGGCGGATGTGGAGCTCAGAGAGCAGTGCAAGAAACCGCACACCTGGACGAAGTCTCCGTGTATCGGCCGTAAAGAGACGAATGGTGAAAGGAGTCAGGCGAGTGGAGGCGCGCGAAAGTGCCATTGTTGAACTGGCGCCCTCCACAGAACCGTCGCCGTTAGCCTGTCAACGGGGGGGCGGTGCGAAAGAAATACACATGGAAATTCTTCACCCCACACCCCGATCCCAAGCATCTTACCTCATGTAAGTTACCCTTCAGACTGGTCTATCGGCAGGAC
>JAJSOF020000042.1:15886535-15950352 GCA_025594305.2 Periplaneta americana
CCATAAACGGTTGCATACGGGCGAGAAACCTTTTAAATGTGATGATTGTGGAAAGCAGTTCTCGAATTCGACTAGCTTTAAAAACCATAAACGGTTGCACACGGGCGAGAAACCATTTAAATGCGATGTTTGTGGAACGTGCTTTTCCCAGTGGATAAGCCTTAGAAAGCATCAACTGTATCATGGGGATGAGAAGGCCTTCAAATGCGAGGAGTGTGGGAAGTGTTTCGTGTTTTCTAGTCGACTTAAAAGCCATCAACTATTGCATACGGGCGAGAGGCCTTTCAAATGCGATGTTTGTGGAAAGGGTTTTTCACGATCTGGTCACCTAAATGGCCATCGTCTACAGCACACCGGCGAAAAACCATACAAGTGCCATGAATGTGGGAAGTGTTTCACCCAGTCGTGCCACCTTAAAACCCACAATCTTCAGCACACTGGCGAGAAACCGTTTAAATGTGACGTTTGTGGAAAGTGTTTCAGGCAGTCGGCCCACCTTCGAAGCCATAGTGTGCAGCATACGGGGTGATACCCTTGAAATGCGATGCACGTGGGAAATGTTTTTCCCATTCGATTTCCATAAAGAGGATTTCCATACTCCGAGGAACGTTTCAAATGTAATATCTCATACTGTGAGGGATATGCGACCTCTGCACGCACTGTTAAGTCTAATCTCATATCCTACAAGTATTAGTGTTTTGCTGAAATTGAATGACATAAATATATTTTGTTCTATACACTGGCAAGATTTAGCATAACTACGTTTTTTGTAAAAATGCCGCATATATTTATTATTCTACTGACATGCAAACATAAGATACATGCTTGAGATTAGTTGAATAATATAATTAAGCCTGTACACAATCGTTTGGAATGAAGAGTTCACTTCGTAGCAGAACATTTAATTTTGAATGTTGCCTCACACGTAATGTAACTAACATATTTGTGTTCATGTATCCATTGTGGATTCTTAGATAAGAAAATGTCAGTTAGTACAAATTTTAGGCCGCCTTTTCTATGCAAAGCAGCACCACTAGCAGAGGGTAACATGGGGAGAAATTTTCCTCCCTCCTGAGTTTAAGATTAAAAAATATGATTAGCTCATGCGAGTATTACTAAAAATTACGAGAACTGTGATTTTGATATTAAAATATTTCACTGTCATAAAAGCTTACAAAATAAAAGACTAGCTACATGCTAAATGAAGCAACAGTCATTATTGCTTGTAAACAGTAAAGTGCTCACAATTACATTTCTCCATTTCTTTTTATTATTGAATTGAACATCTGTGATGTTAGTTATCTGATTTCTTGATGGCTTGGAATGTGTTGCAGTGTCATAGTTTAATCGCCTCCTCTGCAGAAAACATTTTGGTTATGTATAAATTCAAAATCTGAAGAGACGCGCTGCCATTTATATCTAGTTGCTAACCTACTTCTGTTCTTGGAAGATTAGGAATCAGATTTTGTTTATTTTAAATTTCGCACCAGGACTCAGTTTCAGTAATATAAAAATGTTATTTAATACCGTATGTTTATATTTCTTCTTTATTAATATTGCTGAACAATGCGAAATCTCAGAATGAAATCTTTGTTAGAATGCGGCTCTTTCTTTGTTAGAAAGTATGCTTTTCCATGCTATCCACAATGGGAAGGTATCCTTTTTAAAGCAACTATTTTTTTTTTCTGTTTTTGTAGAAAATTAATTCTGGTATCGATTTCTCTCACTGTTTTGTCTTGTGTAGTTAATGAAACAGGAGCCTGAATTACATGTTTTAATCACAAAGTATGGTACTTTGGTAAATAAATTTTTGTAAACTACTTCTACACCAGTATTAATAGTTTCTGATTCACCATCGCTGTGTAAGCTAAGATCACAATAAATACCAGAGCCAGTAATGTTGCTTTATTCCAGCGATTCATCTCTGCTAATGTTTAACCGCTATGACTTTGGATATAATTATAGTTCCTATTGCTAGTAATTTCATTGTTTCTGTAGTTGTGTCCTTTTTCTTTATGTTTTCCAAAAGTTGAAGATATGTTATTTTATTCAAGTGGTGATTGTGGTGCTGACAATTTCTCTGAAATTGTAGTAATACGTAATTATATCTAAAATTTGTACTTTCTAATAAACCCAAGTTGCATTATTAATTACCTGTTGTTGGTCGCACTGTTCATCATGGTCAATATTAATTTCTCAAACAAAAGACTACTATATAATTTAAGTCAAGTTACTACTATTCTAAGTAAGAGAGCTTTTCAATTTGTTAATTTAAATTATAATGAAAATATGTGCATTCATTTTATAGCAACTTCGTCATATCAACAGTGAGTGGATACAAATTACATATCGGATAATTAGAATAAAAGCCTCCTCATAGCAACGCGTAATTTTCACAGCTGTATCGAATATTTAATTTCGGTAAGTTCCCTCTCCCTCAGTGTACGTTGCGGTATGTGGGAGTGCCAACAGCACAGCCTGTTCCTCGATATCGACGTTCTTTCCGCACACTTGAGACTGAAATATTTTTGTTACACCCAAAAATTAAGCTAGAAAAATGTGCAACGGATTTGCTCATTCTGTTGGTGATTATAAGTAAACACGCGAGGATGCTAGAGTGAAAAGGGCGGATCTCTGAGCCCTTTTGTTTTCCTTGTGTACAGAAACGTCTGTTTTGGAAAGTTAAAAAAAAAAAAAAACGATTTTTTGCAACTTTGCCGACCTCTACCGTCCATATGCCCGCGGGGGAGTTCATCTTTACACTACAGATGGAGTTCGAGGAGCTGTCTTCGCCGCAATTATCAACTTTGCTCTCGCTACACATAGGGCGGAGTTATGCCCGAGAATGTTGGCGGAATAGAAGTTTCTAGCTATTTTTTCTCGAAAATCAACTTGTGTTCGGGATTCCCATTTTCACGCTGCTGTATCCAGAGTGATTCAAGGGGGAATACAACACCGCATCCCGTTCCTCGATATCGACATTATTTCCGGAGATTAGAGACTAAAACATTTTAGGTAGGCCAAATAAAGAAGGGCAGGGTAAAGTGAAATGGATATGCTCGGTTTTACTGATGATTCGTAGTAAACATGTGGGGATGCTGCAGTGAAAAGGGCGGGTGTCTGAGCCCCTTTGTTCCCGTTCTGTGGAGTAAAGTCTGTTTTGGAAAGTCAAGGTCTATCCCGAACACAAGCTGATTTTCGAGAAAAAAAAGTGCCAAGGCGTTAATCCTCTATCCCGCCAACTTTCTCGCCGCCATAACTCCACCGTGTGTGTAACGAGATCAAAGCTGATAACTGCGGTGAATAGAGCTCCTCGAACTTTATCTGTAGTGTGAAGGGCGACCCTCTGCCCCCAGACCAGTGGACAGTATAGGCAGGCAAAGTTTAAAAAACGGTAATTTTGGCTTTCCAAAACAGATATTACTCCACACAACGGGAACGAAGGGGCTCAGACACCCGCCATGTTCACTGTAGCATAGCCGCATGTTTACCACCACCCGTTAACTTAGGTCGGATGACTCCTGCTCACACTTGTCAGGAGTTCTGACATCGCAATTATACATTTATAATGGAAAAGAAACAACTTTACTGAAACAGCTGGGACTCTCAGGGTATCATAGGAAAACTGCATGGTTACTGAACTTAGCTTCTAGATTGAATTAGTTGTGAATGAAGCTATACTTTTATTAAATATATACATACATACACGAGTTACTTACATGGTGGGCCTATATCTCTTGTTGGAGCTGACGCTGTTACGATCCTGCCTTCGACTTATTTCTTCCTTAGACTCTGACTATCACTGTCCACCGCCAATCTTCTCACCATCACTTTTTATGTTCTCCTATCGGGTTCCCGGCCGGGGTACCATCCACGATATCCGACAGGTGAGGTTGGCTTTAAACCCCTTTTGATTATTCCTGCTTGAAGATGTCGTTTTAATTAAACATCTTAATATATAAAATTGAATGTGGGTATGTATGTATGTATGTATGTGGTTGTGTATGTTCTCTATACAAATCTACACGCTTTGACCGATATGTGCCAAAGTTTGCACATTTAACCTTCATAACCAGGAGAAGAACATAGGCTACATTAAAATTTTGCAAATGTGAGTTAAATTAATTAAATATAAAAAAAATAAAAATAAATAGATCAAATATTCATGTATTATATTAAAATGCAAAATCTTCTACAGTCAATTGTTCTTTATTATTGTCTGTTGTATTCAACATCGACTTTCACGAGGCCTTGGAAATTTTAACACGAAATTAAATTACATTGTTGTTACACATCATGAAGGCTAAAACTAGATAATTCATGCAATAAGTATCTTTACGCAGTCCAGGACCGTATTATGAATTCCTCGATGCAGTTTTGTAGGTAGTGAGCAGACTGTTTTATCCAATTGAATTCTAGAATTCTTTCAAACTACAAGGATTGCTACCACATAATTTACTTCATATTGAATAGCCATAGTAGACCTACTATTGCGAAATATTGACTCACCAAAATTATGCACTAACAAGAATTTGTGTCAAAAATTCATGCGAAACGTAATATGAGTGGCAATATTAACTGGAAAAACGAAAGATTATGTTTTTATCCCACGTATTGCTATTATAGCCATTCGATTTTAAGCAATTATTATAAGTTATAGTAATATTTGTGATAATATTACAATATTGCAATAATAATATAGAGCCTATTTACTGTTACTGTTAACCCGTCTCTTATTAATAAGTTATGGTCACTAATGACTTGGCCGTTTATAGAAAAATATGATTTTCTGTTGTGGTAGTGTTCTACATTGCCTTCTCCAGGAGAGTGAATTCAGATGAGTATAGTCTCCGTTACTGCAAAACACCCTGAAATCCATGTATTTGATAGACTCCATCCGTTACAGATTGTAGTTTGGCCTTCAAGGAAATTTGAATCGCCCCATGCAGAAAGGGCTTCAGTCCATTAGACCTGGTTTTGAGAAAACTAAGGAAAACAGTCTGTACTTTGTATTCCTTTCTGCATATAACTCTCAGCCTGACGCTTCAGTTTCTGTCTTTCCAAGCATTGGACTGAATTCCTTTCTGCACAGGCTGATGGAACCATCCATAAAGATATGATTTCCATCGATATCTCGTTTTTTTTTTTTTTTCAAAATTTGTGACTGAAGCCCTTTCTGCATGGAGCGATTCAAATATATTGTGGGCAGAAAGGCTTAATAATGCATAATGCCGTGGTACGATAAATATTATCATTAATCACAATGTTAAATATCTTAAATATCCCTGTAGCATAAGGTCTTAATGTTATTAAAACTCTATTCATAGGTGAGATGGAATTATTTCGATTAGTCAGTTTCTTTGGATATTAGTGGCACTTTCTTTAATATTCGTCACTAGGGAGGAGAAAACATAAGTAAATATGGTTCGTTTTGGTTTTATATAGTTCCCTTGCCGAGGTCTCCGATAAGTCTAACAAACAGTTTATTTACAAATAGACCAAAATTTAAAACCCGGGCAACGCCGGGTAATTTAAGCTAGTGTTACAAATAATTCGATTCAGTGCAATACAGTGATAAGTCGCTTTCATGAGGCTACGCGTAAGAAAAGAGTTCGAACAATGCGTGATTTAATTTAACCAATTAAAATTCATGCTTTGTTCCACTGGACTAATGCGATTGGTCCATCCGTGATTCGTGGCCTAAGAATACTTTTATCGTAGGCAGTGATTCACCGCACACTCAACGAAACTCTTCAACGCTGGCTAAACATCTATTTACTTCGGAAGCTGGGATTGCATTGCGCGTTCGCTTTTAAGGCCATGTGTTCCGCTGGCACTGTTCCTGGACAGTTTCAAATTTATTATATCACAGGAACTCACGCCACAGGGCGTTCTTAAGGCCTGGGGCATAGGAATGCCCCTTCTTTTCAGAAAGGCGATGCCTCCATGGCGCGTGCTCTTTCGTTGAACTTGTCTGGCCTAGAGATCGTGGATTAGAATCTGGAACACATTCACACACGCAAGCAGCAGAGTAAGTTTACAGAGCATTACTCTTTTGTCAGGGACTCTTTCTGCTCAGGCAGGCTTACGGGGCATTTATTCCCTCGCCATTGGCTCTCAAATGCATACCATGTATACTATGAATTTGATGGTTGCTGAATTACAAAGCAGAGTGGAATCACTAATAATGATTTTAAAACTTGGGTTATGCATTCTAATTGGTTTTGGATTTTCTGTGTTAAATTTTCAGATATTCTATAATTTTGTGTTAGTTCGGTTCGTTGCATGTCGTCAGCTGTAACACTTATCAACTCTAGGTACAATAATAGATTTTAGATACCTTTTTTCGTTACGATAAAATTTCGCAATATAGGGTATTATTAAGATAACACAATATTTCTCTCTCTCATTCTCTTTTGTTCTTGTCGGGGCTCCGATATACATTCCATTCTCCTCAAGCATACCTCACACACACACATTTTTCAATATAATTCACTCCATTCTTAAGCTAAATGTTTGTCTTAAAAGCATTCACGTCTTAACTCTGTGTTTTGTTGGACGCCTTTTCGTACATACAGCACTCTCCTTCTGTTGTTCTGCTGACACATGCTGTGCTGAGCGCTGATAGCGTTCCAGCTCGCGAGTGACGTCACCTGTCCATCGTGGCTTGTTGCTAATTCTTACGACTCCTTTTACCATCTGTCTCTTTATGGCCGATACAGTGAAAATCCACGGAGACTTCGTCCAGCAGGTGTGCGGTTTCGTGAACTGCTGTCCGAGCTCGACATCCGCTTGCCAACAGTTCGCACTCTGGAGTATACCACCACGACGTCGATCTACCATCCGTTCGCACACTAGAATACACAACCACTCCACCGTGGATTATGCGACTTCCCATGTTTGATGAAAGTCTGAGCCGAAGTTTTAAGAATTTTACACCAGCTTTTGTTTATAGATTTCGTTTTAGTAAACTTTTATCACAGTTTCCAAATTACTCATTAGTTTTTACTGACTGATCCCGAGTAAATGATTGTGTTGGTTGTTCCTTTGTTGCAAATGGACAGATATTTAAATATAAATTGAGCCAGTACACCAGTGTTTTTACCGCAGAATTATATGCTTTTTACAGAGCCTTATTGTTTTTAATCAGACAACCCCGGTGCAGATTCCTTATCTGCTATGACGCTTTAAGCGCAATTCACTCCCTGCAGCGTCTGAATTCTGATGATCCGCTTGTGTTGAGAACCCAGGAACTTTTCCACACTCTCCTAACCTCTGATTATGACATTGGAGTAGTGTGGACTCCGGGTCATGTTGGCATTCCTGGTAACGAGGCAGCGGATGCTGCAGCAAGGGACGGGCTATGAATGGGTCTGAGATTTATTGGCACAGTCTACTATATACAGTCGCGAAGCTCAATATGTAGTAAAAATGCAAACAGGGGTAGTTGCCCACCACCAGGATCGCTACTATCGCCACATCATCGCAGATCTCTCTCCTAGCAGCCGACAAAATATGTTACACTTTCGTTGTCGTGTTCTTTTGGAAAAATTAACACCTTCCTTCCATTATTGAAATATTAAATGCATAAAGTTAATTTATTATTTTAATGAAGTATATTAAATTCCACCATAAACACCAAGATCCTTAAAGAAATAAGTTAATATAATTTTTGTTTGTGCAAAACGAACTGAAATTTACTATAATAGCTTCACTCATTCAAGATTATAGCGATAATTAACTATGAATTGAAACCAATAAATATTAATTTGCATTTCTCTTTACAAATATAATAATAATAATGGAAATATGAATTAATGGAGTAACTTACGTGTACCGGTACTTGTAGTGTAGGCTTACGTAGTTAAAAAAATGGGATGAGGTTAAGCAATAATAATCACACCAGAATTGGAAATAAAACTTCATCAATACATTTTATTGTAACAGACTTTTTCTACGTCTCTAGTTAAAGCAACAAATAAAAATAACAACAAAATTAACAGCTATAATTAAAAACATATCCTTTGAAGAAAAAAATAGGCCTAAGCAATAATAATCCCACCAGAATTGAAAATAAAACGTGATCAGTAAAGTTCATTAAAACAAACTTAATTTTTCTACGTCTTTGGTAAAATAACACATAAAAATAATAAAAAAATTAATAGCTACAATTAAAAATATATCCTCTGAAAAAAAAAAAGTAGACCTAACCTTTATTTCTCTGGAAATTTAGCAGCCTAAGTGACAGAACTTTGACCGGTATCTAATGTCCTTTCGGTTAGACTGAAACATTTCATTGTGTAATTTAAAGATATAATGTATTCTAACAGTCACAAAGAACTTCAAATTAACAGTTTTGTTTCTGCACAGCATTCTTGTGGAAACCCAGGAACCTTTCTGAATCTTTCGGAAATCGGAAAAAGGATAACTCCGGCCTCTTTCTCTTACTGTTGCTACAATTTATAGCACTACAAACGTCTCCTCCTTGTCCCATATTATTATTCCAAATATTATATTTTAGCCATTAACATTTTCATTATAACCAATAACGAACATTTCACAAGCATCAATGTGAAATACGCAACGAGCTAGCACTCGATAGAAATACGACACAGTCCAAAGTCGACCATGGACAGTCTATTGTTTCTAGTTGCTAACCGCTTGGAGCGCTTTATCACGAGATTTGCAAAAAAACACCTCAAGCTTCGCGACTGTATATAGTAGACTGTGTTATTGGCGTGAGAGGTGGCAAGACTTACAAAATTATTTGAAATGTAGAATATGGTGGCAATGGGAAGGAGAATGGTCTGCACAAGAGGGAAATAAATTACGAAGAATAAAGAATACTGTTCGAGTTTGGGATTCGTCCACAAGAGCGTCACGACAGGAAGAAGTTTTACTCACCGGGTTGAGGATTGACCCCTGTCATCTGACACATGGCCATCTGCTATGTGGCGAGCCTCAGCCGGAGTGTGATCTATGCCATGTTCCTCTTCCGGTGGAACATTTTTATTACATTGTAGATAATATAACAGTGTCCGTCGGCAATATGGAATTCAGCCGAGTCTACGTGACGCTCTTGGAAATGATTTTATTTGTACAAATGCAGTTCTGAGATTTTTATCGAATACAGGACTTGACAGGGTGATGTAGATATTTAATGATCCGTTTTACTTATCCTCCGGAGGTTACATCTTTTTTAGTATATGTTTTTAACAAACTTGACATTCGGACCTTTTACATCCGTGCATTTTATACATGCGACAGACATTTTTTTCTTGTTGCATTTGTTTTATTATTTTATTGTTTCTTTCTAAATACCAGCTAAGGTTTGAGAACTGCTCACTTTTAGGATTTTTATGCATCACCTTTTTGAAACTGCATTCGTGAGCCTCGTTTTAACCGTGACAACGCTTTTTATTTCTTTTAAGCATTCTGATTATTGTATTGTGTTTCTGTTTTGTGAAGGATTTTAGATAATGACGCAAATAGCCATAGTAGCTGACGCGGCCTTTTTAAATCCCACTAACTCACTCACTCAATAGGTGGCACCATTATTGGGGCGGTTAGAAAGTGTCTGGGAAGATTATTATGTAGACTAAGCATAAATTATTCTCATAATTGATAATATAAGCGGTTTCCAGCTAAACCCAGTGTTGTTTTATTATAAGTAGAGTGGGATGAAAAATTGAATTCTATAATGCGGATATATTTTTGACATTAAAAGGTATCTGACCTACGATTTTATGATCGTGTAAGCCCCATAAGCCTACTTTCCTGCCACGGGATAAATCAGAACCAAAGATATGAAAAATTGACAAACTTTGAAAGAGTTCCGCTATATTTGTTTTTTTGAAAGATGGGACATGCCAGTTAAGCGGCCGAGCTTGGAACTACAGTACCATGTTGCCAACATGGACTACCAGCTGCCAGCCGATGGAAGCTATACTAAAAGCCAGGTTATGAACCGACAAAACCGGAAGCAACGTTCTGTTGCTCTCTTTCTGAGCTCTGTTGCCACATAGTGGCGCGAGATTCAAAGCGTGTTCAGCGTTTGTCACCGATATGTTTAAAATAACTACTGTATATAGTTCTCGATAACACTATCAACAATATTAGTAATTAAAATTACTGTTTTTAAGAAAGCACGAGCTAATGACGCTGGTACGACATGCGACTCGTAATGCACGTGGACGTGGTACTGCAAATGAACTGGCTAAATAAGAAAATAAATAAATAAGTCAATAAATAAATTAAGTAATAAGTAAATAAGTCAATAAATAAATAAAATAAATAATAAAACAAAATAAATAATTAAGATAAATTAAATAAATAAATAAAATAAATTAATTAAATAAATATATATCAATTAAATAAATCAATAAAATGAAAAAATTAATTAACGCAAATACGAATAAATAAAATAAAATAAAAATAAATTAATAAATATATGAAATTAAATAAATATAAAAAATATATAATGAAATAAATAAATAAAATAAATATATATAAGTAAATAAATCAATAAATTAAATAAACGAATTAAATAAATTAAATAAATAAATAGAATAAAAGATAAAATAAATAAAAAAATTACAGAAATAAATTAAATGAATAAAAAAATTAATTAAATGAATGAATAAATACATAAATTAAATAAATAAATATAATTAATTAATTAATTGAATAAATAAATAAATTAAGTAAAAATTAAAGAAATAGATAAATAAATTAATTAATTGATTAATTAATAAGTAAATCAATTAATAAATATGTTAATAAGTAAATAAATGGAATAAATAATAAAATAAAAAATAAAGAAATAAATGAATAAATAAAAATATATTAAATAAATAAATAAAATAAAAATAAATAAAGTAAATAATAAATAAATTAAATAAATAAGTACATAAATATATATATATATAAACTAAATAAGTAAATTAAATAAATAAAGAAATGAAGTAAATAATTAATAAAAAATTAGATAAATAATTTAAGAAAATAAATCAAATGAAATATATAAATTAAATAAATAAATTAGTTAAATTAATAAATAAAATCAATTAATTAAATAAACATAAATAAATAAATAATTTGAATAAAGAATTAAATAATTTAATTAATTATTTAATAAGTTTATAAGTTAATACATAAGGAAATAAATAAATAAATAAATAAATAAATAAATAAATAAATGTGTAAATAAATAAATAAGTTAAATAAATAAATAAAAATAAATTAAATAAATAAATAATTTTAAAAATAATAATAAATAAATATATAAATTAGATAAGTAAATTAATAATAAATAAATTAAATGAATAAATAAATAAAATACGTAAATAAAAATAAATTAAATACATAAATTGATTAATTAAATAAATAATCTAAATAAGTCAAATAATTAAATAGATAAAATAAGTAAATAAAAATTAATTAATATATAAAATAAAAATAAATTAAATGAATAAATAAATATATAAATGAGTAAATAATTAAATAAATAATTAAGTAAATAAATAAATAATTTAAATAAATCAATAAATTAAATAAATAGATCAATTAAATATAAATAATTAAATTGAATTAATGAATAAATAAATTAATTAACTAATTACGTAAATAAATTAAATAAATAAACATATAAAACATATGAATTTATAAATAAATATGTTAATAAATAAATAAAATAAGTGAAATTGTAAATAAATATATTAAATAAATAAATAAAAAATAAAAATTAATTAAATAAATAAATAAATAAATAAAATGAAATAAATAGGTAATTTAAATAAATAAATTAATTAATGAAATAAATAAATAATATAAAAATAAATTAATTAAATAAATTAATAAGGTAAATAAAATAAATAACTATATTGAATATATAAATAAATGAAATATAAAAAATAAATTCATTAAATAAATTAGGAAAATAAATAAAATTATGAATAAATAAATAAGATAAAAATTAATTAATAATAAAGTAAATAAATAAAAAATAAATGAATTAAATAAATACGTAAGTAAATAAATTAAGTAAATGAAGAAATAAATTAAATAAATAAATAAAATAACTATATCCGGAATAGGATTAGAAAGTTAGGAAATAAAGCATTTATCACACCACAACCCACAAAATCTAAAGAAGTCACAACTTGGCATCCTATGACATACGTTGGTAAAGTTAACAATCAACTTTCAGCCTTTTTTAAAAAAGAAAACATAAATATCATATATTTCTATCATTACAAATAATTTATCAGCATATCAATAACAACCTCATAAAATTACTTACAAAAACGCTCCCAAAAATAATATACACTTATGAAAAAAAACATTGGATTAACAATATTTTCACTGTTACAATTACACATATATAAACACTAATTATAAACATTTACATAGAGATAAAAAAAAATTACAGGAGAAAAAGTTCGTCCAAAGGGCTGGACTCTGGAAGAGTACCCAAAACGCTCATTGCATTTCCGCGTTGAATAGCAATACTTAAGCGTTGACGCAAATAAGTAGTGCAACGGCGATCACCAGTAATGGAGATCAAAATTTGGCCGATTTGAGATACCAAAACTTTAGCGTCATGACTCCAAGGACCGAAGGTCTCCACAGCAAATGGGACAAAGAAATAATTGTCTAAAAGATGAGCATATTTATTGACTTTCTTCTTCACGGCTAATTCAGCAGCAGATGCTGCGCGTCTGGAGGTATTCGGCAAGTGAGATGGAGCTAGAGTGTCAACGCAAGTGGAGTCGCAAATTAAAGATTTTCCTCTAGACCGTAGAATTAAGGTAAGACCATCGGGTCGTTTACCATCCATACGACTAATACCTGGTGGTTCCAAAAGAGACGGGATGCCACAAGAAGTCAGAGATCTTTTAATGATATCATTGAGTGATGTATGTCTGGGAATGCGACCCTTGCTCCTCGCACAGCTGAGTGCATGATGACCGTAAATATCAGCAATTCCCCCGCAAATACATTGGTGTGGCTGGCAGAGTTTACAACCAAGGCGTAAAGCTATTGCTATTTTAAAGGATGTGCTATCTATTAGGGTGCCGATGTGAGGAGAAGGTAAAACGTATATTGAGGATCATTTCCAAACTGGATCGAAAAAGAGCATCAGCTTTATGTAGGAAAGTTGGAAGAAGCCATGAAGAGTAGTACAAACGTCAGAAACGCATAAAGTAAGTCATCTTAGGGATTAGAAAACAATTTTTAAGGAGATAATAAGAAATATGAGGATGTATTAGTTTTAAACGATCAATGAAATATTGCAAAGAAATTAGTTTTTCTTCAGCGATGTGATCGGCAGCTTCCAAAAAGACGGGAGATCCAAGAATCGTTAAAGTGGATTTTGACATTAGTAAAATACCCGGAGCAAGTTTTTGAAAAGAAGAGAAAACAGTTTGATTAAACTTAGAACAAAAATAAATTTCACATTTATCAGGATTAAGTTCTAACCCTATAGTTGTACCGAATTGAATGATTTTATTAAGATCTTGCAAAACATCTGAAGGGGCTCCACTTAAGCAACCATCATCTAAGTAAAAAAGGTTGAGTTCACTAATAAGTGCTTTAATAAGGGGATGAATTGTTAGACTAAAAAGTAAAGGGCCAGCCGGATCCCCTTGTTGGCAACCTGATTGAGACATAATTGTATCAGAACCAAAAAATAAAGTAGAAGGGTGTCTGTATGATTGCCAGAAATAGGGGAAAAGTTGTGGAATTTTAAGTTTGACAGCTTCCAACATGGTATCTCTTTCAATACAATAGAAGGCATTTCTGAAATCTAACTTAAGAACGATTTTATTAGAGTTAGAATTGGCGGAAATGAATGAGCGCAATGAGTGAATAATACTTTCACAGCCCTGAGGTGAACCGAAGCCAAATTGATGTGGTCTAAAATATGCACTAATTTCTTCTTTGACACTAACACAAGCTATTTTGGATACCAATCTTCGGAAAGTGTTCCCAATGGCAATAGGTCTGATGCCACCATCCTTCTTATTGATCGCAATAAGGAAAGCTCCGTAAAATACAGGACAAATCCCAGGATCTAAGTCGCCATGTAACAGAAAATTGCAAAGGTCGGTTAACGAAGAAAGAAGCCGTTTACCGGAATCACCTGCAGATACAGAAACCAGATCCTTAAGGTGGTGAGGTCGTAAACCATCGCTACCAGCTGTGAAACCTTGTGGAAAACTCTGTAGAGATTTCAAGACGTCTTCGCTGGTGACTGATAGACGAGGTGCTGTAGGAAGGAAAGGGAAGGAGGAAGGTCTAGAAGGAGGTGGATGTTTAGATTTTAAAACATCATATGTAGCAGTTGTTGGATCTGCAACTCCCATATCCGAAGATAAGAAGCAAACAGCGCCACGGATATCTCCTTCCAAAACTTTCTGTTCTACACGACGGATGTGATTAGTAGGAGAATCACCTTAAATAAACAAATAAACTAAATTAATAAATTAAATTAAATAAGTAAATAAATAAATTTAATAAAAAGCAGTAAATAAATAAATAACGAAATGAAATTAAAGAAATAAGTTAAATAAATAAAATTAATTAATTGAATAAATTAAATAATAAATTAAATTAATTAATTAAATAATTACATAAACAGATAAATTAGTTAATTAAATAAAAATTAAATAAATGAATTATAGACTTAATTAATTAATAAGTAAATTAATTATACAGTAAATAAATAAGTAAATAAATCAATACAACAGATAAATAAATAAAAATAAATTAAATAAATTAATTAATTAAATGGACAAATAAATAAATAAATAAATTAATTAAATTAAATAAATAAATAAAATATATTAATTAATTTAGTAAATGACTAAATTAAATAAATGAATAATTAAATAAATTAAATAAGTGAGTTAAATAAAAAATATAAAAAATAAAATAAATAATTGAAAATATATTAAATAAATAAATAAAATAAAGAAATAAAATACATAAATAAATTAATTAATTAAAAATAAATTAAATGAAAAATAAATAAATAAAATAAAGAAATAAATAAATAAAATAGTTAAATAATAAAAAAATAAATTAAATTAAATAATTAACTTAATAAATAAATAAGTAAATAAATAATAAATAAATATATAAATAAGTAAGTGAAATTAATAACAATAATTTAAATAAATAAATAAATAAATGAAGTAAATAAATAAATACGTAAATTAAATAAATAAATAAAAATAAATAAATAAATAATAAGTAAATAAATAAAATAAAACATATAAATAAATGAAATAAATAAAAATAAATAGAATAAATAAATTCATTTATTAAATAAATAAAATAAAAATATCAAATAATTAAATAAATAAAAAAAAATAATTAATAGATTAAATAAAAATAAATTAAATGAATAACTAAATAAATAAAAATATAAATCAGTAAATAATTAAATAAATAAATAAGTAAATAAATAAATAAATAATTTAAATAAATCAATAAATTAAAAAAGGGATATAATAAATAAAAGTAATTAAATTGAATTAATTAATAACTCAATTAATTAATTCATTTCGTAAATAAATAAAATAAAAATAATTGAATAAATAGAAATTAAATAAACACATAAATTGAATAAATAAATAAAATAAATAAATAAGTAAAATAAAAAAGTTACGTTAATAAATAAATATAAATAAATATTTTAAATAAATAAATAAAAGAAAAATTAATTACATTAAATAAATAAATAAATAAAGTGAAATAAATAGGAATTTAAATAATTAAATTAATTAATAAGGTAAATAAAATAAATAACTAAATTAAATATATACATAAATGAAATATAAAAAATAAATTCATTAAATAAATTAGGAAAATAAATAAATTTTCATAATAAAGTAAATAAAAGAATTAAATGAATACGTAAGTCAATAAATTATTTAAATGAATAAATAAATAAATAAAATAAATAAATAAAGTAAACAAATAAAATAAATTAATAAATAATTTAATTAAATTAAATAAGTAAATAAATAAATAAATTTAATAAAAGCAGTAAATAAATAAATAACGAAATAAAATTAAAGAAATAAGTTAAATAAATAAAATTAATTAATCAATTAAATGAATAAATTAAATAAATCAATTAAATAATTACATAAAGAAATTAATAAATTAAATAAAAATTAAATAAATGAATTATTTAATTAATTAATTATACAGTAAATAAATAAGTAAATAACTTAATACAATACATAAATAACTAAAAATAAATTAAATAATTAATTAATTAAAAGGACAAATAAAAATAAATTAAATTAATAAATAAATAAATAAATAAATAAAATAAATAAATTAAATTAGTAAATAAATAAATTAAATAAATGAATAATTACATAAATTAAATAAATAAGTTAAATAAAAAATATAAAAAATAAAATGAATAATTGAAAATAAATAAATAAATTAAATAAATAAAATAAATAAATAAAATAAATAAATAAATAATTTTAATGAAATGAATAAATAAAATAGATATATTAAGTAAATGAAATAAATAAATTAAATTAAAAATTTAATAATTAATTAATATATTAATTAAAATAAGTAAATAAATAAATTAGGAAATAAAGTAAATAAACAAATATATAATAATAAATAAATAAAAATAAAATAAATAAATTAATTAAAAATAAATTAAATGAATAGAGAAAGATAATTAAAATAAATAAGTAAGTAATAAAAAATAAATGAAATTAAATAATTAAAAAATAAATAAATAAGTAAATAAATAATAAATAAGTAAATAAATAAATAAATTAGTAAGTAAATAAATTAATAAATAAGTAAATTAATTAATTAATTAAATACTTAAATAAATCAATGGAATAAATAAATTAAATAAAAATAATTTAAGTAAATAAATAAATACGTAAATAAAATAAATAAATAAATAATAAGTAAATAAATAAACTAAATAAATCAATAATTAAATAAATAAAATAAATAAATAAAAATTAATTAACAGTTTAAATAAAAATAAAGTAAATGAATAAATAAATATATAAATAAATCAATAAATTAAATAAATAAATTAATTAAATATAGATGATTTAATTGAATTAATGAATAAATGAATCAATTACTTAATTACGTAAATAAATTAAATAAATAAATATATAAAAACAAATGAATTTATAAATTAATATGTTAATAAATAAATAAAATACAAATAATTGAATAAATAAAAATTAAATAAACACATAAATGGAATAAATAAATAAAATAAATAAGTATGGAAAAAATAAAGTTAAATAAATAATATAAATAAATATATTAAATAAATAAATAAATAATTAAATAAATAAATAAATAAATAAATAAATGAAATGAAATAAATAGGTAATTTAAATAAATTAATTAATTAATAAGGTAAATAAAATATATAACTAAATTAAATACATAAATAAATGAAATATAAAAATAAATTCATTAAATAAATTAGGTGAATAAATAAATATTATATATAAATAAATAAAAAATAAATGAATTAAATAAATACGTAAGTAAATAAATTAATTAAATGAATAAATAAGATAAAGAAATAAAATAAATTAATAAATAAATTAATTAAATTAAATAAGTAAATAAATAAATAGTTTTAATAAAAAGCAGTACATAAATAAATAACGAAATAAAATTAAAGAAATAAGTTAAACAAACAAAATTAATTAATCAATTAAATGAATAATTAAATAATAAATTAAATTAATGAAATAATTACATAATCAAATAATTAATTAAATAAAAATTAAATAAATAGATTAATTAATTAATTAATAAGTAAATTAATTATACAGTAAGTAAATAAGTAAATAAATCAATACAATAGATAAATAACTACAAATTAATTAAATAAATTAATTAAATGGACAAATAAATAAATAATAAATAAATTAAATTACGTAAATAAATATATAAATAAGTAAAATAAATAAATAAAATTAGTAAATGAATAAATTAAATAAATGAATGATTAAATAAATTAAATAAATAAGTTAAATAAACAATATAGAAAATAAAATAAATAATTGAAAATAAATTAATTAATAAAACGAAGAAATAAAATAAATAAATAAATAATTTTAATGAAATGAATAAATAAAATTAAAAATTTAATAAGTAATTAATATATTAATAAATAAGTAAATAACTTAATAAATAAGTAAATAAGTAAATAAATAAATTAGTAAATAAAGTAAGTAAATAAAGAAATAAAATAATAAATAAATAAGTAAATAATAAAAAAAAATTAAATGAAATAATTAAATAAATAATTAAGTAAATAAATAAGTAAATAAATAAATATATAAATAAGTAAATGAAATTAATAACAATAATTTAAATAAATAAATTAGTAATTAAACAATCTAATAAATAAGTAAATAAATATATTAATTAAATATATGAATAAATTAATGAAATAAATAAATTAAATAAAAATTAATGAAGTAAATAAATAATACGTAAATTAACTAACTAAATAAATCCATAATAATAAGTAAATAAATTACATAAAAAATTAGATAAATAAACAAATTAATTAATTAATATGTTAATAAATAAATTAATTAATAAACAAATAATTAGAACAAATCAAAAATAAATAAATAAAAATAGACGTAAATTAAAAGAAAAAATAAGTAAATAAAATAAATAGCCCAAGTAAATAATAAATACATAAATAAAATAAATAAATATATAAATAAGTAAATAATTAAATAAATAAACAAGTAAATAAATAAATAAAATTAATAAATTAAATTAAATAAGTAAATAAAATAAAAATAAATTATATGAATAAATAAATTAATTAATTAGATAAATAAAAAATAAATAAATAAATAAATAAACAAATAAGCAATTAAATAAGCAATTAAATAAAATAAATATCAATTAAATAAATAAATAAAATAAATAAATAAAATAATAAATAAGTAAATAAATAAATAATATAAATAAATTAAATAAATAATATGAATAAATAAATAAATAAATATTGAAAATAAATATTAATAAATTAGATAAATAAATAAAATGAAAAAAATTATTAATAAAATAAAAATAAATAGAATAAATAAATAAAAATTAATTAATAAAAAAATATATATAAATTAAATAAAAAAAGTAGTATATAAAATAAATAAATAGCCCAAGTGAACAAAAAATAAGTAAAATAAATAAATAAATAAAATAAATAATTAAAATATACAAATAAATAAATAACAATAAATTAATTATATAAATATATAAATGAAATATAAATGAATTATATGAATAAATAAATATATAAATTAATTAGATAAATAAATAGGTAAAAAATATAAATAAAATAAATAAGTAAATAAATAAAATAAATGATTAAAAAAATAAATGAAATAAAAATAAATAAATAAATTAATTAATTAATTACTTAAATAAAATAGATAGATATATGAAATTGAATAAATATATAAATAAATAATATAAATAATTAAATAACCAAGTAAATGAAATAAATTAATAAAAAGTAAATGAAATAAATTAATAAATAAAATAAATGAATAAATATGTAATTAAATAAATAAAATAAACAAATAAAATAAATAAATAAAATAAGTAGATTAATTAAATACATAAATTAAATACATAAATAAATAAATAAATAGAATAAAAATAAATTAAATACATAAATAAATGAAATTGAAGAAATAAATTAAATAAATAAATTGATTAATTAAAATAATAAAATAAAATGAATAAATACAAGAAATTAATTATTTAATAAAAAATTAATTGAATAAAAAATTAAAAAATACATAAAAATATTAATTAATGAATAAGTAAATAAATTAATAAATAAGTAAATAAATAATTTGAATAAATACAGAAATAAAATAAATTAATTAATTAAATAAATTATTAAATAATTTAAATAAATTGAATTAACAAATAAATAAATTATATAAATAAATCAAATAAAATACATAAATAAATAATTTAATTAAATAAATCAAATAAAAAATAAATTAAATAAATAATAAAACAAAATAAATAAAAATAAATAAATAAAATAAATTAAATAAATAAATAAATAAATAAAATTAATCAATAAAATGAAAAAAATCAATTAATGCAAATAAAAATAAATAAATAAATAAAATAAAATTAAAATTAATTAATAAATATATGAAATTCAATAAATGAGTAAATATAAAAATAAATAGTTAAATAAAGAAATTAATTAAATTAATAAATAAAATAAATATATATATAATTAAAAATATCAATAAATTAAATAAATGGAATAAAAAAATTAAATACATAAAGAAATAAGATTATAGAAATCAATTAAATGAATAAATAAATAAATAAATAAATAAATAATAAATAATTAAATAAATAAATAAGTAAATAAATAAAAATTTAAATGAATCAATAAATTTAAAAAATATAAAATAAATAAAATAATTAATGAATTAAAATAAATTAATTAATTAATTAATTAATTTCGGAAAAAAATAAATAAAATAAAAATAATTGAATAATAGAAATTAAATAAACACATAAATTGAGTAAATAAATAAAATAAATAAATAAGTAAAATAAAAAAGTTTATAAGTTAACACAATTGTCATCCGAATTATAAATAAATATTTTAAATAAATAAATAAAAGAAAAATTAATTACATTAAATAAATAAATAAAGTGAAATAAATAGGTAACTTAAATAATTAAATTAATTAATAAGGTAAATGAAATAAATAACTCCCTTAAATATATAAATAAATGAAATATAAAAAATAAATTCATTAAATAAATTAGGAAAATAAGTTAATTAATAATAAAGTAAATAAATGAATTAAATAAATACGTAAGTCAATAAATTATTTAAATAAATAAATAAATTAAATAAATAAATAAAGTAAACAAATAAAATAAATTAATGAATAATTTAATTAAATTAAATACGTAAATAAATAAATAAATTTAATAAAAATCAGTAAATAAATAAATAACGAAATAAAATTAAAGAAATAAGTTAAATAAATAAAATTAATTAACCAATTAAATGAATAAATTAAATAAATCAATTAAATAGTTACATAAAGAAATTAATTAAATATTTTAAATAAATTAATTAATCAAAATTATACAGATTAAATAAATAAAAAATTAAAAACAATATCAATAATAAATAAATAAAAATAACTTAAATAATTAATTAATAAAAAAACAAATAAATAATTAATTAATTAAGTAAATGAAATAAATAATTAAATAAATATAAATTAAAATTCTTAAATGAATAAATTAAATAAATGAATAATTACATAAATTAAATAAACAAGTTGAAAAAAATATAAAAAATAAAATGAATTTGAAAATAAATAAATTAAACAAATAAAATAAGAAATAAAATAGATAAATAAATAATTTTAATGAAATGAATAAATAAAATAGATATACTAAGTAAATGAAATAAATAACTTAAATTAAAAGTTTAATAATTCATTAATATATTAATAAATAAGTAAATTTAATAAATAATAAATACATAAATTACAAAATAGGGTAAGTAAATAAAGAAATCAAATAATAAATAGGTAAAAAAAATAAAATAAATAAATGTAATCAAAAATATGAATAGAGAAAGATAATTAAAATAAATAAAATAAAAAATAAATGAAATTAAAAATTAATAACAAAATAAATAAATAAGTAAATAAATAATAAATGAGTAAATAAATAAATAAACTATAAGTAAATAAATTAATAAGTAAATTAATTAATTAATTAAATACATAATTAAATCAATGGAATAAATAAATTAAATAAAATTAATTTAAGTAAATATATAAATACGTAAATAAAATAAAAAATAAATAAATAATAAGTAAATAAATGAACTAAATAAATCAATAATTAAATAAATAAAAATTAATTAACAATTTACATAAAATTAAATTAAATGAATAAATACATAAATATATAAATAAATCAATAAATTAATTATTTAATTATTAAATAAATTAAATGTTAAATATATAAAAACAATTTAATGAATAAATAAATATATTAATAAATAATAAAATACAAATAATTGAATAAATAAAAAAAATAAACAATAAATGGAAAAAAAATGCAAAATAAATAATATAATTAAATTTCCTCAGCTCATTTCTCCAGTGAAATTAAGTGTTAAAAATAAATAAAATAAATAAGTGATAATAAATGTAATTAAATAAATGTATTAATATTAAATAAATAAATAAAATAAAAATTAATTAAATAAAATAAATAAATAAATAAATGAAATGAAATAAATAGGTAATTTAAATAAATAAATAAATTAATAAGGTAAATAAAATATATAACTAAATTAAATACATCAATAAGTGAAATATAAAAAATAAATTCATTAAATAAATTAGATGAATAAATAAATATTATATATAAATAAATAAAAATAATTGAATTAAATAAATACGTAAGTAAATAAATAAATTAAATGAATAAATAAAATAAACAAATAAAATAAATTAATAAATAAATAATTAAATTAAATAAGTAAATAAATGAATAGGTTTAATAAAGAGCAGTAAATAAATAAATACGTTCAAAATTAATTAATCAATAAATGAAATAATTAAATAAACAAAATTAATTAATCAATTAAATAGAATAGATCAATAATTAATAAATATGTAAATAAATAAATAAATAAAAAATAAATAAATAAATAAATAAATAAAAGTAAATAAAAATAAGTTAATTAAATAAAAAATAATTAAATAAATAAATAATAAATAAATTAAATAATTAATTAGATAAATAAGTAAATAAAATAAATAAATAAAAAATAAATAAAATAAATAAATTAATTAAATTAATTAAATAAATTAAATAAATGGACAAATAAAATAATAAATAAATAAATTACGTAAATAAATAATTAAATAAATAAAATAATTAAATAAAATTAGTAATAATGAATAAATAAGTAAATAAATTAAATAAATAAATAAATAAAAAAGAAATAAAATAAATAAATAAATAAATAAGTGAAATGAATAAATAAAATAAAAATAATAAAATTAAATAATAAAAATAAAAATAATAAAAGTAAATAAGTAAATAAATAAATTAGTAAATAAAGTAACTAAATAAATAAATAAAATAATAATAAATAATAATAAATAAAAAATAATAAATAACTAAATAAAAATTAAATGAATAATTAAATAATAAATAATTAAATAAATAAATAAAATAAATAAAATAAATAAGTAAATAAATAAATAAATAATTTAAATAAATAAATTAGTATAATAATCTAATAAATAAGTAAATAAATATATTAATTAAATATATAAATAAATTAATGAAATAAATAAATTAAATGAAAAAATAAATTAATAAATAAATTACATAAAAATAAATTAAATAAAATATGTTAATAAATAAATAAATAAAAATAAATAAATAAAATTATAATAAATGAATAAACAAATTAAAAAATTATATAAATAAAAATAAAATAAATTAAAAGAAAAAATAAATAAATAAAATAAATAAAAAAGTAAATAATAAATAAATAAATATATTAAATAAATATATAAATAAGTAAATAATAAATAAATAAAATGTAAATAAATAAATAAAATTAATAAATAAATTAAATTAAATGAAATAAAAATAAATATATAAAAATAAACAAATTAAATAAAAAATTAATAAAATAAATAACTAAATTAAATAAATAAATAAATGAAATATAAAAAATTAATTCATTAAATAAATAAGTAAATAAATAAAAATAATAATAAATAAATAAAATAAATAATTAATTAATAAATAAAGTAAATAAATAAATAAATAAATATGAAAATAAATATTAATAAATTAATAAATAAATTAAATGAAATGAATAAATAAAATAAAATTAAATAAATAAAATAAAATAAACTAAATAAATAAATAAATAAAAATTGAATAAAAACAGTAAATAAATAAATAACGAAATAAAATAAAAAATAGCCCAAGTGAATAAAAAATAAAATAAATAAATAAACAAATAAAATAAATAAATAAAAATTAAATGAAATATAAATTAAATTATGAATAAATAAATATATAAATTAATTAAATAAAACTTAAATAAATTAATTAATTAATTAACAAATAAGTAAATAAATTAAATAGGAAATAAGTAAATAAATAAAAGAGTAAATAAATAAAATATATAAATAAAAACTAAAAAATAAATTAAACAAATTAATTAAATGGACAAATAAATATTAAATAATAAATAAATTAAATTAATAAAATAAAGAAATAAGTAAATAAATAAAATTAGTAAATGAATAAATTAAATAAATGAATAATTAAACAAATTAAATAAATAAGTTAAATAAAATGTATAAAAATAAGATAAATAATTGAAAATAAATTAAACAAACAAATAAATGAAATAGATAAATAATTTTAAAAAATAAGTAAATAAAATAGATAAATTAAGTAAATTATATAAATAAATAAATTTAAAAAAATAAATAATCAATTAACTAATATATTGACAAATAGGTAAAGAACTTAATAAATCAGTAAATAAATAAATAAACAAGTAAATAAATTAAGTAAATAAATAAAGAAATAAAAAAATAATTAATCAAAATGAATTAAATGAGTTAATTAAATAAAAATAAAATAAATGAATAAATAAATATGTAAATAAATATGTAAATAATAAAAAAATAAATTAAAATAATTAAATAAATAAATAAATTATTAAATAAGTAAATGAAATTAATAACTGAATAAATTAACTGTGGATTTGTAATGTACTTAAGCATAAGATTTATAATTGCTAGTTGATCATATATTGTGTAGAGTAGATAATTTTTATTTATTTTAATTTTTGGATTGTAATATCTATTTTAACCGACTCTGTATATTGCAATAATGTACTGCTATATGAATATCAACTATGAACTATGAAATATGTAACATAAACATAGCATGTAGTATTGCAAATCTTGTATGCAATGGAACATGCTGTTTTAGCACAATAAAGGAAAAAAAAAATAATAAAATAAAAAATGAAATTAATTAATTCATAAGTAAATAAATAAATAAAATAAATAAATGTATATATAAATTAAAGAAATAAATAAATTCAATAAAAATAAATAAATACATTAATAAATTAATTTAATTAATTAAATAATTAAACAAATAAATTAATTATATAAATAAATAAAATAAATATATAAATGTAATAAATAAATTAAATAAATAAAACTAAATTAAATTAATAAGTAAATTAAATAAAAATAAATTAAATAAATAAATAAATTAAATTAATTAATTAAATTAAGTAAATAAATAAATTAATTTAATTAATTAATTAAATTTCTAATTAAATTAATTAAATTAAATAAATAAATACATGAATGAATGAATTAAAAATTAAATAAACAAATAAATTAATTAATATAAGTAAATAAATTAAAATAAATAAATAAAATAATAAATAAATAGTAATAAATTAAAGAAATAAATGAAATGAAAATAATTTAATGAATAAAAAAATAAATAAGTAAATAAAATTAATAAATAAATAAATAAATAAGTAAATAAACAAATAGCTTTGTGAACTTAAGGTTCAGAGTTCATCTATAAGTAACTCTTTTACATTTTGCCGGATATAACTTATTAAAAAAGCAAGATATGGCATCTTATTGATATTACATAGGTGCATAAAATTATGTACCATCACTCCGCAAGGAATGACATTGTGTCTATTTTATTTATTTTAAATAACAATACAATATGTAAAGAAATCCACATATAAAAAGTGTCTTTTTTATTTAGCATAAAGTGATTATCTTTAGTATTTAGGCCTTCACGTTACCTATTATTTGCAATGTATTAGCTACTAGTACTTTTTATAATTGATAGCATTCCCTATATTAATTGAAGAATGAATTCAAGGTGATTCGGCTACCTTTACGCATTATATTTTGCCAGAGTACTTATGTCCTGTGGTCTAAGTACCGGCAATATAATTTTCGATTCTCTAAAACTTAACAACAGGTCTATACTGATTATCACATATTTATTGCACTTAATAATTTGATTATAATAAGAACCTGTGTAATCAAGGTGCATATAGCCTATTTACGTCTTGTGATCTAAGAATAATGTATGTTAATATAATTTTCGATTCTCTGAAACCTAACAATATGCTGATTAACGTAAAATTATACATTCTATAATGTGTGTTGTGTAGGACTATTTATAGATGTATGAGCATGTTTTCTATCAATTGCTGCCTACGTATTTTCTTTCCTTTAATGCTCTGACCCACATCAATGAAACTTTGAATATGTTTATTTCGTCCTAATTTTACATTAAACGTCGAAAATTGACATAATCTGTCAATTTTAGATCATCACGGCGTTAAATTGCGTGATTTACGCACTGCTATTATGCGTCTGCTCTCCACAACATGGCGGCAAGCGCAGCGTTCAATTTGCTCCGGTTTCCTCGTTCTGCGCAGCCGAGACTGTAGGGGCTTGTTTACAAGCTGAACTGAATTGGAGGTGACGAACATTTAGCACTGACTAATTACAGGTATGTAAGTATAATTATTTAATCTTTCCATAAAATTTTGCATAGTAATAAGGAGGAATGCGCACAAATGTGCAGATTGTATAGTTATTGCGCGGTTATTCATTGCTGTAGTCTTGTACTGTTGGGACATACAGTGAAATGGTAGCGGCTACAATGTTTCTCGCACAGATTGCACACACACTGCTCTGTTGGCTCGTGGAATCCTACATTTCCTACATTTGTGCACAGCTTGTGGTGGAATCCGTGAACTGCTAGTTTACGGATGTAGGTAAATTCTCATTTTTAAATAGAACTATAAATGATTGGAATGACCTACCTGCAGCGGTCTTTGAGGGCTGTCCTTCCTTAAGGAAATTCAAGAATAATTTAAAAAGTTGTGTATAAGGTGCAAATTAAAATTAAGGTGACATTCAACATTTAATTTTTTAAGGTGACATGTATTTATCTAGCCTGACGAGTTTACTTCCTTGGTTTGAATTGTAAATTATTTAAAAATAGCGTGTAAGAGGGCCTTAGACTAGAAATGTTTAGTTTAAATGTAGTTCTGTTTATAAGTATGCATAAGGTTGTAATTATTTGACTTATTTGAACTGTTGTATCAGTGAAGCGAGGTGAGTCAGTGAAGTTATGGTTTTACAGTGCAGTGAACAGTTCTGATCAGTGATAATTTATAGCGTCAATGAAATGTGTTCTAAAGTGTCAGTGAAATGTGTCATAGTGCCACTACAGTGAGTGAGATGAGAATAAAGTGAAAGACTATTGAAACTTATGTAGGGCCTATACATAATTATGTAGGTTGTAATGTAAAATTAGGTATTTTATTTATGTTTTATTATTATTGTGTTAAATTATATTGTGTATTCTTATTGTATTGTGTATAAAATTGTAGGCCTAGTGTGTATAGTATAATTGTATTGTGTATTGTAAATTTATTGTGTATTGCTTATCATTTTATTGTGTATTGTTTATATTGTGTATACCACTGCCACCGGGTGCTTGCCCACTTGCAGTGTAAATACATAGATACATTCTTGTCAGGGCGATGCGCATAACGCAGTTTGGGGATGCTGCGGTTAAAAGGGCGGGCCTCTGAGCCGCTTCGTTCTCCTTGTGTAGAGAAAATTCTGTTTTGGAAGGTAAAAATGACCGTTTTTTATTTTGCCGGCCTCTTCCGTCCAAACGCACGGGGATAGAAAGTTGTCATTTACACCAGAGATAGAGTTGGACGAGCTGTATTCAACGCACTCTTCGGCTTTGTTCTCATTTCACGTACTGCGGAGTTATGGCGGCAAGAATGTCGGCGGAAAACATATTTCAAGTTTGTCATTTTTCCGGTTGGTGCGTTTTCCGTCGCTGGGGCGTCCCCCGCTGAGCCCCGAGGGATGTATCATGTTTCTCGTTTCTCCGGTTACCGCGTTTTCCGGACCTGGGTGGACCCCTGGGAATCGGAGGCATTTTCCAAATTTCTTATTTTCCGGTTGCGTGCGTTTCCTGGGCTGGTCATCTCCAGGGACCCGCAAGCATGTCCCAAATTTGCCGTTGCGTCGTTACACCACTCTCAGTTCACTCCCGAGTCACTCTTTGATTCATTTCCGAGTCCCTCTGCATTTCTTTCCGTGTCACTTTTGGATCACTCTCGATTAACTCATGAGTCACGCCATTCAGTGCCGAGTCACTTTCAGATCACTCTAAATTCACTCCATAACCATTCTCGATTTACTCAATAGTCTCTCGATTCACTATTTTTGCTCACTCGATCGACTCCCAAGCAAGTCTTAAATCACTCTCGATTCACTCCCGACTCTCTTAAATCAATCTCGATACACTCCCGAGTCACTCATAGATCACTCTCGACTCACTCTCTAGTAACTCTCGATTCAGTCACGTTTCAATTCCAGGTCACTTCTGATTCATTCCCAAGTGTCCTTCGTATTAATACTAATTAGTCCCGAGTCACTTCGATTCACTCTCGAGTGATTCCACATTCGTCTCCCGAGTCATTTCCCATTCACTCCGGATTCGCTCTCGATTCACTCCCGAGTAACTTCAAAGCCACTCCCGATTCACGTCACAATTTCACTATTCGCTCCCGATCCACTCCCAATTCACTCAGTCACTACCTATTCACTCCCGAGTCACTCAATATTCACTCCCAAGTCACTCCTGAGATACACCCGTTTCGTTCTAGTCATTCCCGATTCACTCCCGGTACGCCCCTGAGTCCCGATTCGCTCCCGAGGAGGGGAAAACCCAAAAAAAATTAAATTTTGTTCAATATTTTTAATTTAAATTTTTTACTTTTTAAAATTTTTTTCTGTTTTTGAAATCCTACTTTTTTAACTTTTTTCAATTTTTTTTCAAAATTTCTTTTTTTTTTTTCAAAAATCTTATATTTCATTTTTCAAATATTTTAATTTTTTTTTTAATTTTTAACTTTTTTTCATAATCTTTTTTCCTTGGAGGAGTTATTTCGAATTTCAGTTTCAAATTTTTTTACTTGTTTTTTTTAAATTTTTTTCCAATTTTTTCTGTTGTTTCTTTCTTTTTTTTAATTTTTTTTCAAAAAAATCTTTTTCGAATTTTTCTTCAGTTTTTTAAATCCTTTTGATTTTTTTTTTTGTTTTTTTTTATAATTTTTCTTTAAATTTTTTCAAAATTTTTGTTTCTGTTTTATTTTTATTTTGTCAATTTTTTCCAAAATTATTTGCTTTGTTTTTAAATCTTTTTCCATAATTTTTTTCTTGATTTTTTCGAAATTTTTAAATTTTTTTTTTCCAATTTTTGTTTTTTTTTCAATCTCTTAATTTTTTCCAAAATATATCTCTTTTTTCAATTTTTTTAAATTTTTGTATGAATTTTTTTTTTTCAAATTTCTTGATTTTCTTAAATTATTTACTTTTTTTGTTTTTTTTTTATAACTTTTTTTGAAGGATTTCTTTCCATTGTTTTTTCAATTTTTTTTTAATTTATTTTCCAAAATTTCATTTTTTCAAGAAGATTTTTAACTTTTTCAATTTTTTTTTGCTCTTTTTAAATTTATCTCTTGTTTTTTCATTATTTTTTATTTTTTCTTTTTTTTTTTAAAAACAAATTTTTTACAATTTTCTTAAGATTATTTAACTCTTTTTAATTTTTTTTGTTTTTTTTTCAATATATACATATTTTTAAATTTTATTTAAAAATTTTTTTTTTTTTTTTTTCATTTTGTCAAATTTTTTTTTCCCAAAATTTTTTCTTTGTTTTTAAATTTTTTTCATAATTTTTTTAATTTCTTTTTCGAATTTTTTGAGAATTCTTTTTTTTTCAATCTTCTTTCAATTTCTGTTATTTTTCAATGTCTTTTTTTTTAATTTTAAAATTTTTTTGCTTTTTTTCAAATTTATTTTTTGTTTTTTATTTTAACTTTTTTTTCTTTTTCAAAATTCTTTATATTTTTATTTTAGTTTAGTTTTTTTCTATTTTTTTATTTTTTTTTTCGATTTTTCTCTTCAAATCTTTTAATTTTTTTTCGTTTCTTTTTAATGTTTTATTTTTTCAATTTTTTTTGCTCTGTGAAAAAAAATTGTTTTGTTTCCAAAAAGTTTTTGCTTTTTTCAATTTTGTTTTGTTTCTTTTTTCAATTTCAATTTTTTTCTTTTTTTTTCAAATTTTTTAAAATAATTTTTCAGTTTTTTTCTTTCTTGAATTTTTTTTTAGTTTTTTTTTAATTTTTTTTTCAAAAAGTTATTACAATTTTTTTTTCAAAAGCTTTTTTATATATTTTTTCATTTTTCTTTAATGTGTATTTTTTTTTTCTTCTCGGGAACGAATCGGGACTCTCGAGCGAACCGGGAGTGACTCGGAACCGCATCGGGAGTGACACGGGAGCGAATCAGGAATGACTGGGAGCGAAACGTGTGAGACTTAGGAGTGAATCAGTAGTTGCTCTGGAGCGAATCTGCAGTAACTCTGGTGTAAATAGGAGTGACTCAAGAGTGAATCGGGTGTGTCTCGGGAGTGACACAAGAGTGAATCAGGAGTGAGTTGGAAGTGGCTGTTGAGCTAATCGAGAGATTCTATAGTGATATGGGAGAGAATCGGGAGTTTCTTGGAGAGAATGTTGTAACTCGGGTGTTAATCGGGAGTGACTTGTTAGCGAACCGTGAGTGACTCTGGGGTATGTCAGGAGTGAATCTGAAATAACTAAGGAGTGACTCGGTAGTGAATCTGTTATAAATTGGAGTGACTCGGTAGTGAATCTGTTATAAATTGGAGTGACTCGGAAGTGAATCGGGACTGATGCGGAATTGAATCGAGTGATCTAAGAGCGACTTTGGAGTTATAGTGAATCGGAAATGATTCGGTATTGAATGGAGAGTGACTGGAGTGAATCGAGGGTCATCGAAGAATGTATCTTGAGTGAAGAAATTTTTTGAGTGACTTGGGAGTGTTTAACATTGACTTAGGACTGACAAGAGTGATTTCAGAGTGACGAGTGTGAATCGAGCGTGGCTTAAGAGTGAATCAAGAGTGGCTTGAGTGATTAGAGTGTGACTTGGGAGTGTTGTAAGATTAATTTGGAAGTGATTTGGGAGTGAATCGAGATTGACTTCGGTGTGAGTGAAGAGAGAGTCATGTGTGTGTTAACAGTGATTTATGAGAGTTTTAAAATTGACTTAGGACTGAATCGAGAGTGTCTTAAGAATGACTCGGAAGTATTTTAAGATTGACTTGAGAGTGACATATAAAGATTTGGGAGTGATTAGGCACTGACTTCGGAGTGAATCAAGATTGACTATGGAGTATATCGAGAGTGACTCGTGTGCAAATCGAGAATGGCTTTTGAGTGACTTAAGAGTGAATCGGGAGAGACTTAGGTGTGACTTAAGATCGACTCGACAGTGAATGGAAAGTGACTTAAGAGTGATTTGGGAGTGACTTGCAAATGTTTAGGATTAACATGAGAGCGAGTTAAGATGACCTGGGTGTGACTAGAGTGAACTGAGAGCAAATATTTTTCAAACAGGTTTCAGTACTGTACTTTTGTTATATTATTTGTCAAACAAAATCTAATGTGAATTACTCTGTTTCAAACAAGGTTCGATAATGTAATTTTTCTGTAACTTAAAACTGCATTTCGAATATTTTCAAGCAAGAGAGTACGATGCAATGTTCATTCATCAGTATCAGTGTTCATTAAGTTCATTAAAAAGGATCAAAATAAAATGTTGTATTCATAGTGATATGCATCTTATTATGTTCAGATACTTCAAACCCCATCCAAACCCCAATGATAGAAAAGGGCCACAGGGGTCCGATCCTTATTCAATACTGCAGCGGTCAGGTGACGTGTAGAGCTCGCGAAATAAAGTGGGATGCTGACAGCCATATGGACCGCCTTCACGCACAAGAAAATATAGACAGCAGACCCTAGGGACCACTCAGGCGCTCCACGTGTTAAGTCCTATTCAGCTGTGCGCCCAGTTCACACCAGACCGAAATCTAGTCATAGACATGTGTAGTTGGCCTCAATTGCAATGTAAGGTATGAACTCAATGACGTAAATATGTTATGTTAGCTCACTAGTTAAGTACAAAGTAAATGCCTACACCTAGGAACAATCCCAGAAGCATGGAGAACATCGACAATGAAAATTCTCTACAAAGGAAAAGGAGAAACCAACAATCCTCACTCCTTCCGAGGTATTGTCCTCGAAAATGTCGCTTTCAAAGTACTCACAAAAATACTAACAGACTAGTAGTGGAAGTAGACAACCGTATCCCAGAATGCCAATTCGGATTCAGGAAAGGCAGAAGCACCCTTCATGCCATAAGCTACCTAATAGAACAAATAGAGAATACCCCAAGACACCCTGGGAAGAAATACCATGTAGTGTTCGTCGACTACTGCAAAGCTTTCGACCTAATAAACAGGGAAACACTAATTAGAAAACTAAGCAACATGATCGGCGAATCACATGCCTTAACAACAATAATTGCAGACATTCTAAGCTGCAACTACATTCAAATATCAGACGAAATTACACTATCTAACAAAATAATACAGACAAATGGGGTACTACAAGGAGATCCTATCAGCCCGGTCCTCTTCAATATCATGACCACAGACATAACAAAAATCACAGAGGACACCACAGCATCGATGATTATGTACGCAGACGACATGGCGATAGGCTCGTCCAACATAGAAGAACTACAACAGGTCCTAAATAAACTCGTGATATGGGCCGAGGAAAACAGCCTACAGATAAACCACCAGAAAACAAAACAAATGAACTTCAGAAACGGCGGCAAACAAAGAAAAAAAGACACCCTGACACTGCAGAACGAGCCACTTGAGGTAGTGCAAAAATTTAAATATTTAGGAGTAACACTTCAAACAACACTAAAATCATACAGAATCCACATTCAAGAAAGAGCAGCCGCTGCAATAAAAGCTATGTACAATATTAAGAATCTGCAACAACTAGAAACAAAAACGGCAATGACCTTATTTAGGTCAGCTATAGCACCAATAGCAACCTACGGACTAAATATCATATGAGGAAACTTAACAGTCAGCGACATGGGAAAAATTGAACGAGTCAAATCATCCTTCATGAAAAGAGTACTAGGAGTAGGAAGAACAACTCTCTCGAGACTAACATACGAACTAATGAAGGAACGCTTCTTCATCGAAGATATTAGAACACAACTCGGCATGCCGAACACCCCAGCATACGAAAAAGCCCTGGAAGTACTCAGAGGAAAGAAGAACGCCATCTGGAGCAAGTTCTACATAACAGACGCCATGACAACCAGAGACTGGGCAAACACAAACTACGAACTGAGACACATGGTGACCCGCTACGCAGTACATGGTTTTCACTATAAGATCTGTACCACCAAGAGATACCACGAACCCAACGACGAATGTGTGTGTGAACTGTGTCAGAAGCCGTGTGGACGATATCACGTTGAAAACTGTCGAGAAAGGAAAACCTCGCTCACAAACTTCTGCAAAGACTAACCTACAAATCCTATGCACATTGTGCGCATTTCATTTCATTCATAAGTACAAAGTGCTCATCGCTTCCAAGCAAAGAGTCCACAGGAAGCATTCCTCTTTCATATCATTTTGTTCATATTGATATTACTTTATTGTCATAAAATACAAAGTATACGGGCATAGTCAAACATTTATATTCAAATGTATATGTAAAAAATTATCATTAACATTATACAACATTTCTTTGTTAAAATAGACTTAATAAATATATCCTGTTCCTACATTGCTTAATAAACTTATAACACCAGTCATGTAATGCTATAGTCACTATGCTTGAAGAGGTGATAGGAAAAATAACCCATGTCAAAAAACACTTTTTTCAGAGGAGGGTAAAAACATTATATCTTGTTTTGTTGAAAGGGTAAAACACTGAAACTATAGATATAAATACCCTCATGCTTTATAAATATAGTACTTGTACTGTGTTTAGTTTTTAAATGTTATTATTCATGTTATTGGGCATTTTGGGGGACTTTCTATTGACATGAGTTCTCTTTCCTAAAAAAAAAGTTAAAACAGAACAATAATGAATGAATGAATGAATGAATGAAAGGTAAGTGAATACTGTGTTCACACTAATATATTTTTACAACTTTTTCCAACATTTTAAAAAATTATTTTCTCACTAACAAAAATTCTAGAAGACATTATTATTGATATTATAGTTCACTCTTTTCTTTCTTTCCTATTCCAATCCTACTCTTTAGTTATCATCACCACTATTGTTATCGGAAAGATCAACATCAGCATTAAATAACTTCGGAGCCGGGTATCGAACCCGGGACCTTTGGTTTAACGTACCAACGCTCTACCACTGAGCTACCCGGGAACTCTAACCGACACCGATCCAATTTTTCCCTCTATATCCACAGACCTCAAAGTGGGCTGACAACCGTCAAGCAACCAACTTCGAGTGCACACTAACTCCGTGTGACTTAAATTGTGGTTTTCTGTTAACGAACAGTGACGTGTATTATGCAAATCAAGATTTCAGGTATAACTCCCTGTAAAGTTGATTTGAATAATTTCGAGGGATCGGTGTCGGTTAGAGTTCCCGGGTAGCTCAGTGGTAGAGCGTTGGTACGTTAAACCGAAGGTCCCGGGTTCGATACCCGGCTCCGGAACAATTTTTCCCTCGAAATTATTCAAATCAACTTTACAGGGAGTTATACCTGAAATCTTGATTTGCATAATACACGTCACTGTTCGTTAACAGAAAACCACAATTTAAGTCACACGGAGTTAGTGTGCACTCGAAGTTGGTTGCTTGATGGTTGTCAGCCCACTTTGAGATCTGTGGATATAGAGGGAAAAATTGGATCGGTGTCGGTTAGAGTTCCCGGGTAGCTCAGTGGTAGATCGTTGATACGTTAAACCAAAGGTCCCGGGTTCGATACCCGGCTCCGGAACAATTTTTCCCTCGAAATTATTCAAATCAACTTGCAACATCAGCATTACTTTCAAACTGAACATCTGGAACAGAACTTTCAAGTGATTTGTAAAACCACACACTGCTGGAGTTCAACACATCTTACAGTTTTTTCAAATCTCGAAGTTTTCCTGGATTCAAAGAAATAGGATCTGTGTAGAGCTTTGGTAGTACCAGTTCTTTGTGGCAGTTTGCTCATTTCTTATGGCACATGACTCCATGCTCCATTGTACGTATCTCTGATTTCAAAGAATGCATGTTCCTAAGTTATTTTGAACATCCTAGCATCCTTAACTTTAACTGCTGTCTGGAGAAAATCTCGTCAACGGCTCCTTTGACATTATAGAGGTCATCTTGATCAACGGTGACAACTTGAAAAGAACTTGATTTTGAGTGTTATGATCGCATTATTTTGTTCAATTCTGCTGAGGTTTCAACAGTAAATTTTCTGTTTCTTTTCTCTCTGATAGAGAAATATTAATCATTCGGTAAGTACGAGTGGCCTTGCACTGGGAAAATGTGATTGATTTGAACATTTTAAAACAGTAGTACAAAAAATGAACCATCATATAGTTCTTATTTTGCTCATCTGATAGCAGTACAAGATCCTCTATCATGTCATCGTGGTTTTTCACAAAGTAATTATGAAGACGTGACGTAACACTTTTTTAATCCATTTTGAATCTTACTCATACTTTAAACAAAACAACATCACAGAACTCGAAAAAGATCCCACCACACAATACCACAACACAATAAAAACACAATCAACAAAAGCAAACACGTAATACCACACAACATAAAACACCAACTCAAACCAATCAAACCAGCAGCACCTAAACTCAATGCACTACCCAAAATACACAAAGAAAACATACCTATCAGACCCCCAATCAACTACAGACAGGCACCAGCACACAACCTAGCCACACACATGGACAAAATCATCAGAAACAACATAAAATTCAGAGAACAGACAACAATAAAGAACACTATAGACCTCGTCAACAAAACAAAACAACAACACATACCACACAGTGCAACACTAGCATCATTCGATATCACCAACTCATACACTAATATACCAATACAGGACACATCACAGATACTAAAACAAATGCTCACAGATAACAACACACCACAAGAATACATCGAAGAAATCATCGAAATCACAGACATCATAACAAAGCAAAACTATTTCACACACAACAACAAATACTACACCCAAACAGAAGGATTGCCAATGGGATCACCCATATACAGCATACTAGCAGAGATATTTTTACACAACATAGAACAAACATACATACTCAACAATGAACACAACAAGCATGCAGACAACATAATATACTGGCACAGATATGTAGACAATATACTCATACTATACAAAGCAAACAAAAGACAAATACACAAACTACACCAATACATAAACAAATTACACCCAAAACTTCAATACACATACGGCTACATACGGCAAAATGCAGTAGAAGCCCAGAAGACCTCAGATACTACAGCCAAAACAGGAAAGAATACAAAGACCTCCTGAAGGCCAAACGCAAGTACATGGAACAGGAAGCAACCAAGATGGTGGAGGAAGCCAAAAAGGACCCGTACATAGCATTGAGGCCGCGAAGAGCTCAGAGCAGCGGAAAAATGGACATAAGAATCTGGGAAGAACACTTTAGCAGCATTCTCAACATAGAAAAAACCACCTCAGCATATGAACCGATCACTGCGGGGATACACCTTGCGGAAACGAACCCCTTCACGATGGAAGAGGTGCACGAGACAATAATGTCTCTGAAAAAGAAAAAGACTCCAGGCCCAGATCGGATATGTAACGAGCATATCAAAGACTCAAACCTAATACCACAAGCCATCACAGATATGTTAAATCTATGCCTAAAAAAGGGCAACATACCAGACATACTCGTATGGAGGCTCTCGACAATAAAACTGTTATTCAAAGAGAGAGGCGACCAAATGGACTCGAATTCCTACAAAGTCATCGCCCTGGAAAAAAGCATACTGAAAATACAAGCATAATCACAAAACGCATCTCCAAGGAAGTAGAACACAAGATACAAAGGAGCAATTCGGATTCCAAAAAGGCCGGAGCACACTACATGCCATCAAGAACCTGCTAGATGATATAGAGGACGCGCTAAGACACCCCTGAAGAAAATTCCACACAGTCTTCGTAGATTATACGAAGGCCTTCGATAAATTAAACAGACGCCTTCTAGTATCGAAGATGGAACAAATAAAAGGAAAAGATAAACTCACAGTGCTGATCCATAATATGCTGACAGCCAACGTCATCCAGATCACAGACGACGTAACCACATCGAAAACAATAAGGCAAACCAACGGCGTATTGCAGGGGGACCCATTAAGCCCCCTACTCTTTAACATTGCCACATACGGTGTTGTTCAGATGATTAAACAAGATACGGAGGAAGTCAAAATCTACATATACGCAGATGACATGGTCATCGGATCGAACTCCACACACACCCTGCAAAGAGCAACCAACCAACTTGAGAAGTGGGCATGGGAAAACAAAATGGAAATTAACATGGAGAAAACGGTACAGATGACATTCCGCAACGGAGGCAAAGAAGCTAAGGAGGACAGAATATACATAGGATCAGAACCTCTCAGGACAGTTAACAGCTTCAAATACCTGGGTCTAACTCTGCAAACCACCGCCAGGTCATTTAGAATACACATAAAATCCCGAGCAGCAGCAGCCACAAAAGCCATGTTTGACATCCAGGCGATATCCATAATATCACTCAAAACCGCCATGGCCTTGTTCAACGCAAAAATAGTTCCCATCGCAACCTACGGAATAGACCTCATCTGGGAAAAGCTGAGCCTAAAAGACTTAATGACTCTGGAATCAGTGAAGTCACGATTTCTGAAAGCAGCCTTGGGTATCTCCAAATACACAAAGTCGAGGCTAGCATACGAACTCGCCAGAGAACCCTTCTTCATAGAAGACCTACGTATGAGGCTCCCATCTACCGACAACTCAAAGAAACTTCTACACGAAAGGGAGAAAAAGAGAAGAGACATATGGTTGGATTTTTATACAACAGAAGCCATGACAAACAGATCCTGGGCCGACGCAAATCAAGATCTCCGACACTTAGTGAACTCAATAGCGGTGCATGGATACCACCACAAAATATGCAAGACCAAGTGCTTCCACGAACCCGGGAACAACTGTGTGTGTGTGAACTGTGCGAGCAACCGTGTGACCGATACCACGCAAAGACGTTATAATAGTATACTAGACTCACACAGAGCGCTGGTGTGCTGTCCAAAATTGAAACCAGTCTGCGCATGTTTACGCCGCCATGCTACTGGTAGAAATAGAGCGGTAAACACGATTGTCATACTTGTCCTTTGTTTTGTCTCGGGTGTTTTTAGTGAATAGTGTGAAAGTAATGGCAATATAATTTTGAAAGATGATATATTATCGCCGCGGACTCATGCTTAACATGTCGGCATCATACAATAACGTGCGGTGTGGTTTAAAAAAATAATTTTGCCGACCGATTGTTGCTCTGTAGGTTTCACTCTAAGCGTCACGTTGTCACGTCTACTTTCTCGATAAGAATAAGCACTAGTTTGTTATATTGTTACATTTCTATTATTATTATTATTATTATTATTATTATTATTATTATTATTATTATTATTATTATTTAATATACGAGTACGTTGGCTTTCTTAACTCTTAATAATAACTCTTTAATAATAATTTTTAATCACATACCTTAATGTTCGTCCTCAGCACAAGACATTGCAACCTCGGTTTTAGTCCACGTGGATTAGACAAGTAAGTGTCATTTAATAATAATTGAAGCAGCTTATTGGTTGCATTATTGAAATTGAGGCGAGTGATTGGAGCGCGACACAAGAAATTGAAAACAATAATACAATTAAATTTCAAAGACCTGCCGAATGTTATGCATGAAGCCGCTCAAAGACCTGCCGGATGTTAACCATGAGAGCGCGGCGATAATACCATCCCTGTTTAATTTTCCAAGCCTTTTGCAAAAGGTACGATATAATATTATCTCTGTTGTTACAATATCAATATCATTAAAAATCAATCAGTAGTTTACGACAATAAAGAATACTTAATTGTTAGTACAGCTATATCATACTATAGAGAAATCCCACTGAGTGAATTATTTAGACTTACACAACAGATGTTAAAGCATTAGTGGAAAGATAACTTTTTGTTTTTATTATGCAAATGAATTTATCTGCAAGATAATAAACTTTCATTCAAGATCCATATATGGATAAATAAATATACAGATAATAAACAAATAAATAAATAGCTATAATAGCTAAGCCTTCTTTGTGAATTTATGATTCAGAGTTCACCTATAAATAACTCCTTTACATTTTGCCGGATATATTTTATTAACAAAAGCAAGGAATGGCATCTTATTGATATTACATATGTGCATAAAAATTATGTACCATCACTCCGCAAGCAATGATAATACATCTATTTTATTTATTTAAAATAACAATGTAATATGTAAAAAATCCACACATAAAAAGTATGTGGGTTTTTTTATCTTGCATAAAGTGATTGTTTAGTTTTTAGGTCTTCACGTTACCTATTGTTTGCAATGTATTAGGTACCGATACTTTTTATAATTGATAGCATTCCCTTTATTGATTGAAGAATGAATTCAATGTAATTTGGCTAACTTCGCACATTATATTTTGCGTGGTTACTTATGTCCTGTGGTCTAGAAGTACCAGTAATATAATTTTTGATTCTCTAAAACTTAACAACAGGTCTATACTGATTATCACATATTTATTTCACAAGAATTTGATTATAACAAGAACTTGTGTAATCAAGGTGCATATATTTATGTCTTGTGATCTAAGAGTTAATATGTTAATATAATTTTAGATTCTCTGAAACCTAACAATTTGCTGATTATCGTAAAATTGTACAATCTATAATGTGTATTGTGTAGGCCTATTTATGGATGTATCAGTATGTTTTCTATAAATTGCTGCGTACGTATTTTCTTTTCTTTAATGTTCGAACACATATCAATGAAACTTTGAATATGTTTATTTCGTCCTAATTTTACGTTAAACGTCGAAAATGGCCATAATATGTCAATTTTAGATCATCACAGCGTTAAATTGCGTGATTTACGCACTGCTATTATGCTTCTGCTCTCCAACAATATGGCGGCAAGCACAGCGTTCAATTTGACCCGGTTTCCTCGTTTCGCGCAGCCGGGACTGTAGGGGCTTGATACCACGTAACCAAGTGCAAGAAACGAATGAAATCCCTGGTAGAATTCTGTGAATAATGAACAAGGTGAACAGTTAGAGGGAAATCCTCGGTAGAACATTGAGAACAAATAATAAGTTCAATCTGTATCTTATGTAGCATAACAACCTTATGCACGACTTGTGCGCATTTATTCTATTATTAAAATTATATGCTCATGGACGTATTCCATCAAACTAATGTCAACGCCTCCTGCGTTCGTTATTTATTTATTTAATCAATTTATTTATTTTATTAAATTTATTTAATTTATTTACTTATTTACTTACTTATTTATACATTTCATTTATTTATTCACTTATTTTATTTATTTACTATATTTATTTATTTACTTAATTTATTTATTGGATTTATTTAATTTATTTCAATTATTTATGTATTTAATTTAGGTATTTATTTTATTTAATTAATTAATGTATTTAATTTATTTATTTTTGTCTCATTTACTTATTTCATTAATTAATTTATTTATTTATTTTACCTATTTATTTCATTTTATATATTTATTTAATTAATTTAATTAATTTTTATTTTATTTATTTATTTAATATATTTATTTATTTTATTTATTTCTTAATTTAACTTTTAATTTTATTTATTTATTTCATTTATATGTTTATTTAATTTTATTAATTCATTTATTTTTATTTTATTCATTTATTTAATAACATATTTATGTATTCAATTTATGTAATTTATTTATTTATTTATATACTTCTTTATTTTATTTATTTATGTGATTAATTAATTTATATATTAACTTAATTTAATTGTTTTAATTAATTAATTTATGTAATTAATTTTTATTTATTTAATTAAATTATTAATTAAAATTATTTATTTATTTGTTACTTATTTATTCATTTACTTATTTATTTATATATTTATTTAATTATTTTTTTTTATTTAATTACATAGTTTATTTTATTTATTTATTTATTTACTTATTTAATTTATTTATTGACTTATTTATGTATTTATTTACTTATTTATTTATTTATTTACATATTTATTAATTTATTAATCGATTTATTCATTTATTTTTTTATTTTATTTATTGTTATTTATTTTACTTAATCACTTACTGTATTAATTTATTTATTTCATTTATTTATTACATTAATTTAGTTATTAATTAATTTATTTACTTATATATTTTATTATTTAATTATTTATATATTTTATTTATTTATTATATTTATTATCTACATATTTATTTATTTTATTTATTTATTTGTTCATTTAATTTATATTTATTTAACTTTTTAATTAATTTTTTATTTCTTTATTTTATATTTTTAATTCATTTACTTATTTCTTTATTTACCTTTTTACTTATTTATTAATTTATTTACTTATTTATTTAATTTTTTATTTGATTTATTTATTTGTTTCGTTAATTTATTTTATATCTTTATTTAATTAATTTATTTATTTATTTCATTTACTTATTTCTTTATTTACCTATTTACTTATTTATTATTTTATTTCCTTATGTATTAATATATTAATTAATTAGTTTAGTTATTTATTTAATTTTTATTTGATTTATTTATTTGTTTATTTAATTTATTATATATCTTTATTTAATTAATTAATTTATTTATTTCATTGATTTTTATTTATTTATTTTATTAAATTATTGATTTATTTAATTTATTTATTTACTTATTTATTTATTTACTTTATTTCACTTATTTACTTATTTATTTATTTAATTTATTATATATATATATATATTTATATAATTAATTTATTTATTTTCTTATTTATTTACTTATTTATTAATTTATTTACTTATTAATTTATTTAATTATCTAGTGCATATATATATGTATTTTATTTAGTTATTTATTTAATTTCATATATTTATTTATTTTTATTTTATTTATTTATTATTATTCTTATTAATTAAATTTTTCATATTATTTATTTATTTTAGTGATTTTTATTAAATTTATTTACTTAATATGGTTATTTATTTATTTATTTAATTAATTTATATAATTCATTTATTTATTTTGTTTTATTAATTATTTTATTTATTTAATTTATTTAATTACTTATTTATTAATTTATGTATTATTAATTAACTTATTTATTAAATATATTAATGATTTTATATATTTATTTAATTTATTAAACTTATTTCCTTAATTAATTTAGTAATTTATTTAATTTATCTATTTTATTTATGTACTTATTACATTTATTTTTTCATTTAACATATTTAATTAATTAATTTATTTATTTTATTACTTAGTTATTTATTCACCTATGTATTTATTTACTTACACATTTATTTATTTAGTTATTTATATAATTTTATTCATTTATTATTTATTTGTTTATTTATTTAATTGATTTACTTGATAATTTATTAATATAATTTATTTTTACTTAATTAATTTATTGAATTCAGTTTTATTTACACTTTTAATTAGTTAATTAATTTATTATTTATTAATTTATTCACATATTTATTAATTTAAATATTTATTGAAATTTTTCTTTATTGTACTTATTTATATTTTTGTTTATTTAATTTATTCGATTTATTTAATAAATTAATTTATTTAATTTATTTACTCATTAATTTAATTAATTTATTTATTTAATTATTTAATTAAATTATTTACTTATTTATTTACTTATATTTATATATATATATATATATTTATTTTATTTATTTTATTTATTTATTATTTACTTATTTATTTTATTTATTTTCTCTAAATCTATTTATTCATTTTATTTATTCCTTTATTTATTTAACAAATTTATTTATATACTTATTTAATTTGTTTATTTATTTACTTATTTATATATTTGTTTATTTACTTATTTATTAATTTATTTACTTATTAATTATTTTGTATTTATTTAATTCTTTATTTAAGTTATTTATTTATTTGTTTATTTATTTTATTTATTTATTTTTTGATCTCATTTATTTATTTTATTTATTGTTGTTATTTGATTTATTTAATTTATTTCGTTATTCATTTTATTTACTTATTTATTTACTTATTTATTTAATCTTTATTTATTTATTCAATTTATTTATTTATTCATTTAATTAGTTAAATTTAATTTATTTATATATTTAAAGTATTTTTATTTACTGATTTATTTATTTATTTATTTTTTATTTATTCAATTTATTTCTTTACTTATTTATTCATTTATTAATTTATTTACTTATTTATGAATTAAATTATTAATTTATTTATTTATATATTTAATTTTTTATTCAATTTATTTATTTATTTAATTTACTTATTTTTTAATTAATTAATTAATTAATTAATTAAATTTATTTCTTTAATTTAATGTATTGATATATTTAATATTTTTCATTCAATTTATTTATTTATTTATTTATTTATTTAACTTATTTATTTAATTAAATGATATGTTTATTCCATTTTTATTTATTTAATTTATTTATTTATTTAAGTTTTTAAATTAATTAATTTATTTATTTATTTATTTAAGTAATCAATTTATTTATTTAATTTCATATTTTTATATATAGATTTTTTCATTCATTTATTTATATTTTTATTAAGTAATTTTTTCATTTTATTTATTGATTTTATTTTATCTATTTATTTACTTACTTATTTATGTTATTTCCTTTTTAATTAATTAATATTTATTTATTTACATATTTATTTATTGAACTTTTAATTATCTATTATTTATTAATTAATTTATTTATTTTACTTATTTATTCATATAATTAATTTTTATTAAATTCATTTATGTACTTAATTTATTTTATTTATTTATTTAATTAATTAATTAAATTATTTATTTGATTAATTTATTTAATTAATTTATTTAATTACATATTTATTTAGTTACTTATTAATTCCTTTACATATTTATTAATTTAATAATTTATTTATTTATTTAGTGACATTTTTATATAATGTACTTATTTACTTTTTCGTTTATTTACTTATTTTATTTATTTATTCAGTTTATTTATTTATTTAATTAATTAATTAATTTCTTTACTTATTTTTATTCTATTTATTTATTTAATTTTACATATATATATATATATATTATTATTAATTTATTTCTTTATTTATTTAGTTAATTATTTATGTATTTCATTTATTCATTTATTTAATTTATTTAATCATTTATTTAAATTATTTACTTATATTATTCATTTATTTTATTTATGTATTTAATATATTTTTTTTTTTTTGTTTATTTAATTAATTAATTTATTTTATTATTTTATCTTATTTATTTATTTAAATTATTTATCTAATTTATTTACTTATATATTTCTTTATTCATTTAATCTATTTTTATTTAATTTATCTATTTATTTCATTTTTATTTATTTATTTATAATATTATTTCTTTATTTATTTACTAACTTTATTTACCTATTTATTGATATATTTTATATTTTATTTATTTAATTTATTTTCATTCATTTATTTCAATTTATTTATTTAACTTATTTATTTAAATTATATAAATATTGATTTATTTAATTTATTTATTTACTAATTTATTTATTTATTTACTTGTTTCTTCATTTAATTAACTTAATGAATTATTTATTATTTATTTATTTATTTATTTTATTTATTTAACCATATAATTCATTTGTATTTAATATATTTGTTTATTTAATTTATTGTTATTCATCTATTTATTGTATTTATTTATTTTATTTATTTATTTACTTATTAATGTATTTACTTATTTATTCATTCATTTATTTAATTTTTTATTCTATTTATGTAATGTATTTAATTTGTTACTTAATTTATTTATTTAATTAATTTAATTATTTTATTTATTTGTTTTATGTAATTATTTAATTAATGTATTTATTTTATTTATTTCTTTACTTTTATTTCGTTGTATTTCATGTAGCATAGAGCTCTATTACTGTTGTTGTCCCTTTGCAATATTCTTCGCAAATATTTCCACCAGTTCGCTAATTGAATTATGCTTTCACCCCATGCCTGAACATTCCTATCATGTGTGACCCACTTCACTATTTTAGTGTCTTACATTATTTAGATACATTTTGCATGCATGTCACTGATGCTGACCAACCAAGTCAACTGCTCTTAGGGATAATCACAAACAACTGTTCAATTGCAACTTCAGTAAATGTGGTAGACGTCGCTCTTGCGTGAAAAGTGTCACAAGAAGGGTGCTATGATTTAGCTGCTCACTCACAGAATCTAACATTTTCTATAAAGTTACCAAACTGGATTACATGCTATGTGACAATTACTACAATACAGTGTACATATACATATGGCACATTTTACTTTAAACAAATCTGCAGTATATCACATATACGATATTAAAACAAGAAGCAATTCACCTCTGATGAGGGCTTCGTCTCTTCTGTATCTTCGGCACTTGTTTGTATAGCTCCATCTTGATCTCATCCATCAGAACTGAAAGAGTAAATTCAGAAATTGCTATTTATTTGTCTAATATGAGCTGGTGGGAAAAGCTAAAATGTTTTTCAGGAAATACGAATTGTCTTCAAAACTAAATATGAACTATATCAAGTTCTTCCATGGACAGTATTTGGTAGTCTTTCGTATTAGCTTATCTACATTTTTAATCAATGCGGCATAACTGAAGTTTCACACCATTATAACGCACACCAAGTCTCTTTTCATTTATGAACTTGAGTGTCAGATCTATTTTGTTTTGGAAGTCATTTTTGTAAATTTCTTTTTTCAAAATTGATTTAAAAAAATACGAATTTGTAGTAGAGTCCTCTCATTTCATGAGGAAACTAGATTACAGCACAACTCCGAAGTACACCTTCCAGCGAGGAGCAACATGTCATTTACAATTCACAGAAGCAACTGTCTGCTGGGATGTTTGGAAGAACTGGCCTCCCATGCAGCGGAAAGATGCGAAGTTTCCTGGTAAAATGAGAGCACTGTACACAATTTTATATACACACAATACTTATCCGCACTTTTGTAAACTTCTTTCATGCATGGTAGGATATGGTACAGTGTCCCCCCACCCACTCCTCAAAAAATGGCCAATTGGAATTTTCCAAATGTCATAAAAGCAGATTTGCACATGTGTGGGAAGCTCTCAGCTGCGTTCACATATTTCCAAGGGTTTACATCTTCATGATTTCAATCTAAATATGCATTAATAAAAGGGAAAATCATTTCTTTCGAACATTATATATTATCATAAAGATGAATAGTGGTTTAAAAACTCTCTAAGGTGCCATTAAAGTCAGTTCGAACTCCCCCTGAGGTAGGTAAGTGGCTTCTGAGGTGCAGTAAACATGACTTCTGTGTGTTAAACTGTTACAGTGGAGTGACAGGGTTCATATTATGATGGAAAGCCATTCACTGCAACATGTTGTGTTTGCTCATGGACACTATGTTCTCGAGCTCTAACCCAGAGTTCCTAAGTTCGAGTCACTTGTATCTATGTGTTTTTTTAAGGTAAATTAAGTACCAAAATGCATGTTCTAAAATTAATCTCGTCCATTTTATGCACTGACATAGGAAATTAACAAGGAAAGTATTATCCTACAACAAAAAAATAACTAGTGCAAAATAAAGACATCATCTTCTATAATTAAAATATAACAATTTAAACTTCTGTGCTTCAGTGTTTGACCATGACAATATCTTTGAGAAATATTGGAGTGCAAGAGGTCAAATGAATTTATTGTCAAATTCCTGGCATTAGAAAACAACAACATAATTTAAATATATTTAAATAATTGATTAATTGGCCATCTTACTCGTGTTTGATATATCAGAGAGAGAGAGAGAGGGAGGGAGAGAGAGAGAGAGAGGGAGAGGGGAGAGAGAGAGAGAGAGTTTTTAGTAGGACGTTCATCCTTTATGCAAAGGGATGACTTTCTGTAAACCCCTTGGACATGAACTGTACTCTCGTTGGAATTAAATCTCACCATTCTCCCAAGCCATGGTGGGCATTCTGAATTAGTTACAGTAGTTTCTCAGTGGTCTCATGAAGTGAATGTGGGCAGTTCTTCCAAGGCATTAAGGGGAACGAGTTTTAATACAGAGAGACATTTCATGAGATGGTCCTGTCTTTGAAAAGACTTTACCAATGTAATTGAGTTCTAGAGTTTTTCTTAAAAGACTGTGGTGTGTTCGTCATGTGCCATACAACATAATATGGCATAAACTTATTAGAAATAATTCAATGAGAATCAAAAATTATAGACTAGAACAAACTTTTCCAGCTGGGGCTGAACCCCAATCTCCTGCATATATGACCCACTAGACTACAGACAATATTTTCCACTTAGTTATAGTGAGCCACGATATTCTTCTGCCTCTTTTCTGTGATGATGCACATTTGACAAAAAAAAAAAAAAACATCGATTCCCAACTACGTCACACACGCAAATAATTAAAGAGTTTCGATGTGCTAAGAAACACAGTTAATATCCTAAAGTGCGACATTCATATCTACAATGAGCAAATTCTGCAGTAGGCCTATAGCAAGGATATTTTCAGTAGTAAAATATAAACCTGGTGAGGTACCAGTAAGCCTAATCAGCAATACAATATAATGTGACAAAATCTTCCTCATCACGTATGGGGAATCATTTACTTATATAGAAAATGGCTCGGTTAAACTAGCGGCCAGTTTGTTCCGATGATTTAAAAAACACCTTCAGCTGTCTCCTCTGTAATATCAGGAGAATTTTGGTGACATTACGAAATTTTAACGCTAGTGTATACTCACGTTATGCTTAGCATATACGAGTCTGTAAAGGTTAGGTTAGTTTAGATTTTTGTTATGCCTTACATATACATGTGACAGGTTACGTGAGCTTCATTTAGGCTTTTATTATGCCATGTATAGCTATACAACTACCAAAGTCTAGTGATTTTTTTGTTTTCTTATGTTGCCAGTAATAAAGTACTGCATTGACGGATGTTCCCTTCCGAAATCATCGGAACAAAATCAGCGCTAATTTCTCCGATGGCTCAATTATGAACAATAATATTTGTAGTGAAAATTGCAGTAGTGAATCGAAAGTAATTTCTGAATAACATGCCACAACATGTTGAATTTTTTATTTCTTTTATGATGAGATTACAACTATAATTAATATGAGCATGGATATGCAATGCATATAATTTTGAAGCACCCTATCAGACAATTTCTCCAGCTCTTTCGAAATACATTTGGCAAAGTATGTAAACTGCGAACTTGTAGCTCCTTAGTTCTTCACATTAGCCTCTTGTATTGCATATTTCGGTGTTAATCTAAGTCAATATGCAATTAATATATTCTGCAAGTATTTTCAGTTAAATATAATGGAAACAACAGGTTTGATGACGATCAATTTCGATTGGATTAATGGCGGGTTTGGGGGGGGGGGATAACGTAACGGTTATTTTGGAACAGTTCCTTACTTGCAACTGTTCCAAAAAGTGACAGTACTTTGAAAATAACAATGTACTTCTCAGTACCAACGGGCTAGAAGAAGTACATGTAACTAGAATTTTCTGATCGTGTAAGCGACCTTTTCATCGCGGGATAAGTCAGCTTCCATACAGCTGACGGAGATTGCGTGTGCAAATTATGTGGCGAACTATGTCGGCAATATCACATACAACGAGCTAGATACTATAGAGAGGCTGAAGACCTCTGAAAGTTGAAGACAATTGAACATTGGTCCGCCATATTTTGGTTAGTCAAAACAAAGGGGCGTGGCTCGGATGTTGTAGGAAATGACTGTGATGAAGTTAGTACCGGTATTATTGTGAATTGAGTTACATATTAAGACTATGTTGATAAGTAAAAACTAAAGTACACACAAAACTTTACGTTTTATAACAGCTGTAGGCCTATATTTTATTACTTTCACTAAATATAGCCCAGATATTAAATGACAAGCTATACTCTATGCAACCAAAGCCAAAGCACCTAAAGACGGATGAATGTATTCGGCAGAAGAAAAGTAAATAATTTTTTGACTTCGTCACAAATTTAATTACCTTACAGCTAATCTAACCTAATATGATATTATGTAATTCAGTGCTCACCAGGTGATTTCAAGAGAGACTACGTATGTAACTGATAGGAGTAAAATATAGGAAAGGTAGTGGCGAAAATTTAAAAAAATCCAGTAATCAAGTTATTGAGAAAAATTCATTTGAAATTGGAATTAACACAGAGAACTTTTGAAAACTGTTATTATTAAAACTACAAATAACCTCTTAGTAAGCAAAATAATAATTAAAGAATGACATTAATAGAAAGTTGCTCATGATCATAACTCACCACATTTATTGAAACGATAAGATACTTACGATTAACATTGTTATCAGAAACAACAGGAGCCACAGCTAGCTACACTTCTTTTCGCGTGATGGAGACATCGTGTACTCTAATATAATTTGAAACAAATATTGATCTCACACGTGTCTCGCAACTAGGCAGAGGCTTTTTCAGAATAAAACTATTCTTACATTATTTTGAACAATAATGACAAATTGTGTGTGATGCAAGTGCTAACTTTCCTCTTTGTTAACAAAAAGAGCCCTACGCATTAATAAAAAGAAAATTGGAGTAGGCCCTATAAACACAATAAATACTAAACTTTTGATGGTACAAACTTATTAATACAGATATTTCGCTTATGCTCAGTCCGTCTTATCTTATAATTCTCTGCGGCAATGGTACCTGTATTGAGAGGGTTTAATTATCCAGCAACGAATATTATGATTTACGGTACATTTCATTTAAATCCGAGGGAATGAGACATTTTTGGAAATTTTAAAGTCTTAACTATTACTTTTTCATTCATAAATCAGCTTTTTACAAAACCTATAGCGAAATGTTTAAATTAAATATTGATGTATCCGAAAGATATAATTTATTTTATTTTATCTACCAGAGTTAAGGCCTGTTCTTCCACTGACCCAGGTCTGCAATTAATACAAATAATACAAATAATAATAATAAATAATAGTATTAATAATAATAATAATAATAATAATAATAATAATAATAATAATAATAATAATAATAATAATAATAATAATAATAATAATAATAATAATAGATATGTTGTGAAATATTATTATTGAAAGTGTATCATACAAGAATATGAAAAAAGTATTAATTGGAAACTACGGGACACCTTATTATTCAAGGAGGCAGTGTACCTTTGATAAGCACTCCTTGCGGAGGCTGGCGGTACCAACGAGCACAGAATACAATAGAGTAGACACTAGCATCTTAATACCATTGGACGGAGTGAAGCCGGTTTGATGGACCTGACGCCATCTTGTTGCTACCAAAACATTGCAAAATAGCTATTACGTTATAGAAGATCTTATGATAATAAGAATTTCATATGTCCCTAATTTCTTGTAGGACTCACACTTTCTTGTTTGTTTCGTAATACAGAATCGCTATGCACGTATTTTTAGCAAAAATTACGAAACTGTCATCGATAAATCACATATATACAGGTTATTTAAATTGGCAGCTCTTCAAATTGCAGTATGGTATTTAATAGATAATCTGGAAGGTTAAACAAACAATAATGATAAAAAAGGAAAATAACAGTTTGACCTTATTTTGCTACTAGTCCAATAAAAATGCTACCCTATAATAATTACTTTTATAGGTTGATCCATTTGCTTCGATTTAATAATGAAACTTGCTTCTTAACGCAAATTATCATTCTCTTCCTTTTGCCAGTATTTCGTATAGATGTCCGATTTTGTTTAGAGAAAAATGGAATGCTCTTAACCATATAATATTTGATAGGCTCTTCGTTTATAGTATATAATTAGATTATAACGGCGAACAAAAGTGAAGTTTTATTACCAAGTGGGTCAAGTCAGTTCACGACCGAATTAATGAAGCTACTAAGTCTGTAAAGCATAAGTCTGATTTCGTGATTATAAAAATTAATTACAATAATATTAATACACTATTTCTTTTTCTTCATCAAACGAATACGTGCATTCGGTTTAAAAGAAACCTCGGTACACCAGTTTTCTATAGCACTCGACACAAACTTCCAACATGGGTTGTTAGGTTAGCTTCGCTCGTAAATGCTAAGTCTGCAAAGCATGTCTGATTTCGTGATTATAAAAATTAATTACAATAATATCAATACACTAATCCTTTCTCTTAATCAAACAAATACGTGAACAATACGAATCTAACCGACTAACTTAGGCTAAATCATTCATTACCGTATCTAGCCTACCGGTAATAAGTACATTTCACACATGCATATTTACCCGTGAAAAGTTATTCCAGGAATTTGTTTTTGGAAACCTGTTTGTGCAGCCATACGCAGAACATGTAGGCATATTGAAATTAGTTAATTTATTAATTAAAACAACGATGCAACATCACAATCAACTGCCCATGTGCTAACCGGGAGCGCAATGTTCTGGTAGCATCATAATGGCGACTGTCCACAAAAGCGGCTTCACCTCCAAGCTGTTTATATCTACTCTATGCATTCTGTGCTCGTTGGGTGGTACAATAGACCGCCATGTTTTGTAGGGAACACTCCATAGTACTCTTGGCCTCCGCAGGGAGCGCTTGTCAGAGGTCTTTAGCCTCTCTATAATATCTAACTCGTTGATCACATACTAACGTGTAGGAGGGCAGAGAAATCAATAACTGACATAGGAAAAAATGATATCTATTAGTAACTGTAACAACGCACACTCGTGCGCATTTCTATCTTCTTCTTCTTCTTCTTCTTCTTCTTCTTCTTCTTCTTATTATTATTATTATTATTATTATTATTATTATTATTATAAGTCAGAATAAAAATATAAAAAATTGATAAACTTTGAAATAATTCCGCTAGTCCTCAATAGGTGGCACCATTATTGTGGTGGTCAAAAAATTATCGAGGAAAATGATGAAGTTGATTAAGCATAAATTCTGTGGTGTTTGGGTAAATGGAGATAAGTCATAAAAATAAGTTTGGAGATAAATGAAAATTAAACTTCAGACCTTTATTGCAAATCATTTTCTAAACGAATAAAACAGATCAACTGCTAGTATTCTTTTAATTTTTGCACACTCATTTGTATAATTTAACTTCTGGTTCATCTGGGGAACAAAATTCCATCTGCACAAAATATGACTTCCCCCTTTACTAGAGATGGGAACGATATATTGGTTTTTACAAAATACCGATATTTTTGTTTCGATATATCGTATAACACATCGTTTTTTTTCATAAATTTATCGTTTTTTTTTTTTTGTGGAATTATTATCATTAACAACAACAAAATCCACAATAGACAACTCCGATAATTCCCGAGAGATGGCGCTAATGAAGGTGGACAGTTACATAACTGTGCATCCTCACTCAATACCTTATTCTAATTGGCTGGACTGGAATTCGAATTCAAACTGTTTAATATCCAGCACCAAATTCAAAATTTAGCCTGTACGAACGTGAGACAGACGGGAGGTTTATCTACTACTGTTTCAATATTTTTACTAATGTTCTCCAAGGCAGGAGCAACTCCCACCCTGTAAAGAAACCGTCTGACCTCAAAACGGGTAACAAAACTTTTTTCTATACTCTGAAATGGAAAGAGAAACAAGGATTTAATACCGATGTGACATTTGTTTGCGGCTATGATTTCTATGGACAACCTAGTACTGACATTCTGATGTCTTATTATCTCTATCATCATGATCAGTGTTGTTTGGAATATTGGAGTGTAACAATAACTTCCAATGGAAACTTACTATAGATGGATTGTATCAAATCAACTGTGAAGTTTGTTAAAACTTGTAACATTCTAAGTACGGTTTACTTACATTTAATTTAAAATACTTACAAGTTCTGTTTACTTAAATTTCAGAATGATTACGTTGTTGGGTAGAGAAAAACATTATATCTGTTTCCTGGATTGAATCCTATATAAAACTAGAATAATTAAATCGTGTTGCAATATCAAATACTCAACCATGTAGAGTTCACTTAACTCTTTCCCACTATATCATTTAAGCTCCCTTGCCTCCGCCATAATGTTGATTTAGGTTAGGATCTACATCATATGGTATTGAAAATGTATTGTAAATTTTTATACTGAACAACAATGTAATTTGATTATCTCAACAATAATTATCACTCTCTACAATTTAATTCTGCTCCCGTCAACAATGGGATTTGCTCTCCACACAGCAACACAGCGTTCGTTATTGCACTCCACAAACAACAATGACAATTTACTTGGACTATTACGAACAACAATGAACTGTTAATCTTAACTAATGTTCACAAAGCACTATTTACAAATCAGAACTGTCAGTTCTGATGTTCACAGTTCTTCTAGCTCAGTCACTCGAGTTCACAGTATCTCGAACCACAGACCTTCAGAGACAGTCCACTGTACTCGAACTCAGGTCCCTCCAACTGCGGTCCACTGCACTCGAACTCAGGTCCCTCCAACTGCGGTCCACTGCACTCGAACTCAGGTCCCTCCACTGCACTCGAACTCAGGCCTTCGGATGCTGACACAGTTGCGGACGCACACTCAAGTCGAACTCTGGTACACAAGACTGGCTGGCTTGCTCTATTCACTGACTGTAACAACGCTGGCTTACTGACTGAATGAATGACTTCACTTGCGTCTTCTCTTTTATAACCAAACTATAGTTTCTCGAGAGTTCGCGAAAGATTCCACTCTCGAATAATCTGGATTTCCACTTCGACGGACTTCTGGACGATTCTGTAGGGTCCCCCCCCCCTTCACTTCGCATATAGCAGTTGCGCGCGCAACCTCGCCTCGCCTCTCCAAGCCGCGCGCCGTCCCACAGTGCTCCGTGGAGCCCGTGTCGACTCACGTGCGACCTGCTCTCTTGCGAGAAGTGTGTTCGAGTCTCGAGGTGGCTGTGACAGTATTGCTTATTGTTACAATTCTACGTTTTTGCTTTTGACTGTTATGATGTTAATTTCAATGCTAAAAAGGAATATTAAAGTTTAAGTAATGTTATTGTAATACAGTAAATGTACACCTGAAAATGCAATTTGCTTATGGAATAGCGATATATCGATAATCGTCCGATTTATCGATATATTTTCTGCAACACATATTGATTACACTGTGTAACAAAAAAAACCTTTTGATTTGTTTAAGTAAATTTTATGCATTTATTGGATAAATTAGAACACAAATAAGATAGATTAGGTACTCCTACCTTCTTGTAATCATTTCTCTGTTCCTAGTGGTCAATTATGTAATTTAATAGTTTACGTAATATTTGCTTAGCACGTCTTCTGTATTTTATGTAATATTCAACTTATATTTATAGAGTTAATCCAATTTACTGCTTCACTGACAAGGTTGATTAATGATGGTGTCTCCCAGTGATTGTAAGCATGATCCAGACTGGTTTGCTACGTGTGCGGGTCTTCCTGACCTCCAGAGTGCTGAAGAAAAGAATCAAGTATGCCAACAACTCCAACAACTCCCGCTCAGCCTGCAAGTCATATTGCGGCGTACCTATGGGTGACCAAGACAAAGTTGGGCACCACATGTTGTGTGTAGGAGCTGTAGATTCATTCTGAGGCCTGGCACAGAGGAGAGAGCGGAAGAATGAGGTTCGGTATATGGTTTGAACCAGCAGATCACCAGAATATCTGCTATTCCTGTGTTGTTGACTTATCCCATCACAGAAGAGGTACGAAAACAATGTGTAGGCCCTACCATCATCACTCAGGCCTATTGCACACAACGAGGAGCTTCTGGTTTCTCCTCCTCCAGGACGGCAGTAGTCTGACTTTTCCAATAGTGAATCGTGTCAGCAAGGAAGAGGACTTCTCAGAGGATGCAGAGGCTACACCTCACTTTCCCACTCAAAAGGAGCTAAACGATTTAATCAGGGACTTAGGATTAATAAAATCCTGTGCAGAACTTTTAACATCAAGATTAAAAGTAGTGGAACATTCTGGACTGGAGCTGCAAGGTATCCGGACAAGAGGAAGTGTCGCCAAACGTTCTCGCAATACTTCACTCTCGCTGACAAACTGTGTTATTGCCACAATGTGGGGATCTGTTAAAGAAATAGCTTTCCCTATGATCCAAAGGACTGGCAGCTCGTCATTCACAGTTCGTGGAAGAGTCTGAAAGCTGTCCTCCTCCACAATGGCAACAAGTGTCCCTCAATTCCAATTGCTCATTCAGCCCATCTTAAAGAAGATTACTCCCATGTCCAGCAGCTTCTGCAGATGGTTAACTATGCAGAACAACAGTGGAATGTAATTAGTGACTTAAAAATGATTGCGTCTTTGATGGGACAACAAGGTGGGTGCACAAAATATCCCTGTTTTCTCTGCCTGTAGGCTAGAGGAGATATAGCCAGGCATTTTCAGACCAGTGTATGGCCACTGAAGACGGAGTTTGTGGTTGGTGAGAAAAGCAGGCGGAACTCTCTGTGAAGGAAAACAAGATTCTGATGCCTCTGCTCCACATTAAGGTTGGCCTCATCAAGCAATTTGTAAAAGTACTAAATATAAATTCAGATGTCTTCAAGTATCTGTCTTCCCCAAACTCTCAGAGGTGAAGGTCAAGGGAGGAATTTTTGTGGGCACCCTGGTGAAGAAATTCTTCACGATGATGAATTCATTGTGAAATTTCTACCTATACAAAGGGGAACCTGTAAAAGCTTCCGTGATATAGTGAAAGGTTTCCTGGGTAATCGTACAGTGGACAATTACAGGGAGGTGGTGCAAGGTCTTCTGAAGAATTACAATGCAATGGGCTGCAGAAAGTCACTCAAGTTACATGTCCTCCAGTCGCATCTAGATGTTTTCAAGTCACACATGGATGCATACTCAGAGGAACAGGGCGAAAGATTCCATGAAGACCTACAACTGTTAGAAAAGAGATGGCCTACCACATACAATATAGTGAGCGGATGCTTGGCGACTACATCTGGGGATTGATCAGAGTCTGATGTAAGCTACGACAGAAAAAGTAGGAAATAAAACATATCTTTAGACACTGTGAATATCTTTCCATGATGGGTAAGTGTTTTAACCTACAAAAGGGAGAGTAGGAAATTACATCTTTAGACACTGTGTATGCGTTTTTATGACGTATAAGTGTTTTAATGTACTTTCATAACTTCTGCACATTTGCTCAGCCCCTGTATATGTTTTCTGCCTTAATATAGAAAAAACTATTATTGTAAACTCACTTATATTGTACAAAAGGAAGATATTTTCTTGAAATTAAGAAAATCGATGCCATATCTCGTAAAAACAATTTCACCCATGGGAAATTGATGTTTTCTTGTGTTTTTCAACATACTGAATTAGAAACAGCAAAAAAAAATTAACTTAAACAAAATCATTGTAACACAGTGTTATCGAAATTAGGTTTGCAATATATTGCAATATCAGTATATCGGTATTTAATTTATTTCCTCCATCACTACCCTTTACCAGAACACCACAGAATTGCTCTCATTATTGACAATGTCAGGGGTTTCCAACCAAACCTAGTGTTGTTTTACAAACAGCAAAGGGGAATGAAATACTGAATTGTATAATGCGAGTATATTTATCAACGATTGGCGACAGTAATTCTTATCTTCGCCATCTATTCCTAGAGGTAATAACAAAAGAAGCCATACTTACACCAACAAATTATCGGTCACTATCGATTAGTAGGGTCAGGTTTGAACGCCAGTGTACAATAAATATATTACACAATGCATATTATTAAGACCAAGATGACAAAATAGAAGAATATATGGCTCATTTATTACACACTTTTACCAAGTCGTAAGAATTTGTTTATTTTTATTCATTTACTCAGTTACGAACATTACATTCATCCATTTATTTATTATTAGAGAGTAGTTTTATTATGTAATTTTATTAATTTATTAAGCTACATTTCTTTCCTTGCACTTGTTTCATTACAACTTCATCCTTTCCTAATATTAACGATTAATTTACGTCCCAGTACCAGTCACTCTCTGAACACTGTCACATTTATTCATCAACCTGTAATTAAATACTGTACGGATATTTCTTCACACTAAATTTCAAAGGTTAGATAGGTTTTTTTTGTGTGCTAATAGTTCTAATCTGTTTTCTTACTTCTTTTTTTAAGATAGAAGGAGACCAAGGCCTCTCCTGCCCCCTTGGCCGATGCCCATGAATGACTGCAACATAGCATTATAAAAGGACAAGATATGACTTTATAGAAGTGAAGAGTGAGAAATTGAAGTATCTATAATAATCGGTGTAAAACAAGCTGAAGCAGCTTGACAGGATGGATCCAGGTATGGAATAATCATGAGACAAATTATGTAATAATGTTTACTTTAATTTTTTTTTAAAGTTTAGGGCCTAAATTACTAAAAATTACATTAGTGGTTCATGTCTGTAAATTAAATATGTCACTAGTCGACGATATATTGAATGAATGGGCGAAAGAACTGTCCACCCTAATCCATTATCTCCTGACTTGGTTGTCTCACGGGTAATGCCTTATTCGTGTCACTTATGATGATTCTCCAGCCCTTATAGCCGGTTTTCAAGACAGAATTTCTCTACCTATTACAGATCCCTAAAGCCTTCACGATGCAGGTGTCCCACTGCTCAGTTCACGATAGAAGTTTCTTGATACCGACAAACGTCATAAACGATAGGTGAATGCATTCCTTTGTAGACATAACTGGATTATAATACACCATGCTGAAATATGCTTCACATTTCCCTTAATTGAGAAACACGACACATAACACGTTTGGTTTCACAGTAAGCTTGAACCAGAGCGTTTAGAATAGAAAGTGTGGTAACTCGGCAAGGGTCTAATGGGACTTTTAAACCCCCTAGTGTCGCCACGGCAACTGAGCGAAACATTGGCGTGGCGATCGATCTAAGATTGCAGTTTTCCTCTTAATACTATGGACAGAGCAGGTAGAACTCGTTCTGCTATGGAATTAAAGAGATATTCAGTGGCGTGCAGTCAACCCCTGCTGGGGGTAAGTAATTTCTATACACCGTTGTTTTACTATACTATATCCATTGTTGCATAAATCTAGTTTGAATTTCCCACGCGCGAATCCACTATGATGTGCTGTCAGATGAGAGCTCGCCAGACCCAGCAATACTGAATTTGCTGAGTTAGCGCATGCGCTCTCTTTATTTCGGGTGTGCTTTGCGAGTAAGAGAGTGAGAAGGGGTTAGTCGTGTATAATGTAAGAAACCCTGCAAGCTGGCGTTTGGTGACGTCAGAATTCTTAGCCAGTGAGAGCTCACTGTTCTTAGCGTGGAGCAACGAGCTATAGTTTCTCTACCTCGTTGCCGTGGAGTCATAGAGGTATAAATGGTGAATTGATCAGATCAGGATAGCCAAAAGTGTAGTCGCAAGATTTTAAAAATACTGATGATAATATTATTGAACATATTTTACTCATATCAAGTTGGAAATTTCCCTTTAGCTGGAATGTAAACTTGTTAAGAAACAGCAGGCCTACATAGTTAATTTATTTAATATGTTTTATAATGGACTGACTTTCATTGCATTCAGTTTTTAACTTGGTGAGCTTGGCCAACTACAATTTGAATTTGTGTTTACGCTTAGAATTTACACATGTCGCGAAGTAGTTAATGCAGTTCGCTTTGTGGCATTGTCATTGAAATATTCTAGTTGTTATATTAATTTTATTAAGAACATTTGTAATTTATATGAAAAATGAGTATATTGGAGTGTATGGGGTAATTGAGAAGCTACATGAGCGACCGTTTTCAACGAGGCCTTTTCAAGAAAAGAAGAGCATTATACAGGAAAGTAGGCCAACCCCTGAGTTGCCAGATTTGGTACATTAATCTAAAAATTGTACCAGACATTTTACAGTTTCTTCTTATGAGAAATATTTATAGCTAGCTGGAAGTAGAAAATATAACTCTCTATTTTGTTGGAATTGTCTGTTATTTGCCAAGATAGAAATACCAGCTGGACAAAATCAGGTTACATTAACTTAGGGAGCTTCACAAAAGCAGCAGTTTCTCATGAGCAATCCGTTGGGCACATTAAAGCATCCTATTTCATTGCCTCTTTTGGAAGAGTTCGGGTTGACATGCAACTAAGTGACCAGCTTAAAAATGAAATAACTTTTCATAATAAGAAAGTTGAGCAAAACAGGGAACTCCTTAAGAGATATATTCATGCTGTGTGTTTTTTAAGCAAGCAAGAACTTGCATTCAGAGGCCATGATGAATCCAGTACTTCCATTAATAGGGGTAACTATGTTGAACTTCTGAAATATACTGCAGAATACGATCCCCTCTTGAAAGCACACTTAGAAACCTCTACAGCATTCAAAGGCATGTATAATAGAATACAAAATGATCTAATAGAAGCAGTAGCCAAATCTTTACCAGAAGAAATAAAATTAGCCAATCATGTTGCAGTTTTAGTTGACGAAACAACAGATGTCTCTAATACTGCACAATTTTCCATTGTACTCCGGTACGTACATAATGGCCAAACAAAAGAAAGGTTTATTGGCTTTCAAGATGTAAGTGAAAATCGCACAGCTCCAGAGATTGCTGAGCTAATAAGACAATACGTGACGGAATTTGACAGCAATGACAAACTCTTCGCACAGTCTTATGATGGAGCAGCCTCAATGGCGGGTCGTATAAACGGGGTACAAGCACTTATTAAACAGACACATTCACAGGCGTTATTTGTACATTGTTCTGCGCACTGTCTAAATTTGGTACTATCAAACACAGTCAATAACATAAAAGAATGCAAATTTTTTTTTTTAGTACTCTGAATGGCATTGCTGCCTTCTTCTCTCAGTCACCCAAGAGAACGAAGTTCCTAGATGCGTTTCTACAGAGGAGGCTACCTAGTGTTACACCAACTCGATGCAATTATACAAAGAGATTGGTAAATATAGTCTATGTCCATAGAAATGACTTATATAAGGTGTTTGATGCAATGCTAGACAATTCAAGTGAAATTGAGAAAGATACTTTGGCACCTGTAAAGGGTTACCTTCTAAATTTGAGAGACTTCACTTTCTGTTTTCTGCTGAGAACTTTTGACAAAATATTTGCATTTACTAGTGTTCTATATAGCATTCTTCAAAGCAAATCTTTTGACATTGCCTTCTGTAGGAAGAAAGTAGATGAAACTCGCAGAAACATATCAGCCATGAGAAATAAATTTGAAACTGTTTTTGCAGAAACAGCAGATGAAATCAGAAAACCATGCAAAAGAAATGTGAATTACAAACAAATATATTATGAAATATTTGACAATGTTGACAGTCATCTAGAAAGTCGATTCCAAGACTATGGTAGCTTAGGCTTTTTAGAACTAATATCAAGTGAGAATGGAAAATATGATATTTATCAAAAGCAGTTCCCACAGATTAAATTCTCTAACTTACTTAGTGCCTATGGTAACCATTTTGATGAAGTCAGGTTGCGAAATGAGCTAACTGTGTTCTATGCTGCTGATCATTTTAAAGAAAAAAACTCATTTGAGTTATTACAAATAATGTCAGACAAATCCATTTCGACATGTTTTCCACAGCTTTCAAAGTTAATTTCACTAATATGTACAATACCAGTATCTACAGCTTCAGTCGAGAGGTCTTTCTCAGCTTTAAAACGAATTAAAACATATTCAAGAAACAGGACTGGCGAAAAAGACTATCAAATCTGGCGTTACTGTCAATTGAAGCAGATCTTCTTGAAAAATCAGGCAAAAGGACACATTCTTCGAAAGGGCTGTAGGTTTCTTTGCTGTGTAGGACAGGAGAATGGAGTTCATCATTAAGTAATAAAACAGCACTTTCATTCCTGGCGTACGGTTATCCCATAACATACCTGCATTATGTAAGTATTTTAAATATTTATATTAATATATTTAACATGATTAATATTGCACTTATTCACTATTATGTCAAACAAATTTATGTTTTTTTTTATTTGCTGGGGTATCATTGAATGTCACCGCACGCCACTGGAGATATTTCTTGTGGTGTTCGGGTGATTTTTATTGTGCCATTTATGTGAGCGAGTAGTAATAAGTCTAATTGTTTTGTTTTGATGTATATCCAATTATACTGTATAATGTGTAATGAAGAGACTTTCTTTTATCCATCCATAGGATAGACTATTTTTTCAGAAGTGGTGTAGAGCAATTCCACTAACACAGAAAACTGTATGCTCGTTCTTATATCTGTGATATCCATTTTTCTGCGGTTTTGATTGTGATTTTTTAAAATTATGATATATTTAACGACGCTCGCAACTGCAGAGGTTATATCAGCTTCGCCGGTGTGTCGGAATTTTGTCCCACAGGAGTTTTTTTTACATGCCAGTAAATCTACTGACATGAGCCTATCGCATTTAAACACACTTAAATGCCATCGATCTCTGCTGGGATCGAACCCGCAACCTCGAGCATAGAAAGCCAGCACTATACCAACTGCGCTACCGAGAGCAATTTTTGATTGTAAGAGATGATAAATTTATTATTGCCAGTAAAGAGGTAGGACTTCCAAGCAAGAACTGGGGACCAAAACCGTATGCCATAACACATGTTTTCCCAAACTTGCCTCGATATCTTAAAAAAACGAAAAGAAGAGAAAATTTCCAACAAAGAGGACATGAATCCTCTCTCATAACAATGTACCCTTACCAAATACCAACTGGCTATGACGAATTCCATTGACGCTAAATAACACAGCAGTTGATACAGCATTGTTAAATCTGCAGTGCTTGGAAAAAGTGACATAAGTCAGTTTTCACAAACCTTTTTTGATAATTTATTGACAACTTACACAGGTTTATGTCGATTTGATTTTTTTCTGTATGAATTATTGTAATGGGAGGAATACCTATGTATTTTTTTCCAAGCGAACAGATGTTCCGTAAGTTGTCAATAAATTATCAAAAAAGGTTTGTGAAAACTGACTTGTGTCACTTTTTCCGAGCACTACCGAAATATCCGAGTAAAAAATAATTGGATGTGACACGCGAAAATCAGAAAAACATCTTAGCTAATCATGCGCTTGTATGCATTTATGTGCCATTACTCCACACCTGAATGCCCAAAATTATGTCTAGTTATATTGACCGTAATTCCTTCCAGTGAATGAACTCCAGACCAGCATTTCAGCTGTTTAGTGTGAGTTTTTCGAAATCGATACATCTTTTAGAGCCATAAACTGTGATGGGTTCGAGGAAAGTGAAAATACAAAAGAATTCAAAGGTGACTGAATGACCATGCAGATACGATGAACTCAAAGACTCCCTCGTCTGCCCTGTGCAAAGGATTCTAGCATTACACGATTTTAGAAAATATATGACACGTAACTGACAATACAAAGAACACGTTTGCCTAAGAAAGAACCCTAGAATTATTTAGAGTGACAATTCAGAGCACTAGCGAAATATATTGTGACAGCGACGTGAGAATCGAACTCACGACCAGCGTCCCGCACGAAAGCAGATCGCACAGGCTCCACGGAACATTGAGTGACGTCGCGCGGTGGAGAGAAGAGAGAGGGTGTATTACGTCAACGCAACGAGTCTGCGCGCAGCTGCTACTTAACGCAGTGAATGTGGAACGACCTTCTCGACTATTCCAGAAGTCTGTCGATGTAGAGATATTGAGATAATTCTCTACACACCTGTAGAAGGTTCTCGCAACTATGATTTTGCTATAAAAGAGCAGGCGCCAGCGAACTAGACAGAGTTTTCAGTTATTCAGTCAGTGAGAAAGCCAGAGCAAGCAAGCCAGAGTTCGACTCGAGTGTGCGTCCGCATCTGCGTCAGCATCCGAAGGCCTGAGTTCGAGTGCAGTGGACCGCAGTTGGAGGGACCTGAGTTCGAGTGCAGTGGACCGCAGTTGGAGGGACCCGAGTTCGAGTACAGTGAACTGTCTCTGAAGGTCTGTGGTTCGAGATACTGTGAACTCGAGTGACTGAGATAGAAGAACTGTGAACTGAGAACTGGTAGTTCTGATTTGTAAATAGTGCTTTGTAAATATTAGTTAAGATTAACAGTTCATTGTTGTGCGTAATAGTCCAAGTCAATTGTCATTGTCGTCGGTGGAGTGCTATAACGAATACTGTGTTGAGTGAAAATCCAATTGTTGACGAGAGCGTTTAAGGCGAATTGTAGAAAGGAATTATTGTTGTGGCGAATAAATTACATTGTTGTTACAAATAAAATTCACAATATTAATTCTTGTGGGATAGCAGATTTAAATATATTCTGACAGAAAAAAATTAACTAG
>JAJSOF020000043.1:135-13211 GCA_025594305.2 Periplaneta americana
AAGGGTGTTCAAATAAATTCTTAGGAAAGTATTTGGGGCTAAGAGGGATGAAGTTACGGGAAAATGGAGAAAGTAAGTAAGAATATAAAGTGTGAAATGTTGAAATGAGCGGTTTCCTGTCACTGTTACAGAATAGTACATTATGCAATGAGCCTATAATGGTAGTAATTAAGACGCTAATATGTTTGTTTATGAAACGGCGCAAAGCTCGTTTCATAATTCTTCATACAATCGTCTTAATTACAATTATAGGCAAAGTTTCATACGACTTTTTATGCTCGACCATATTTCTAATTTGAAATTATTCATAAGTATTCATGTTATGGTTATGTAAGTGACGAGCGGAACTGACCTAAATTGTGAGATGTGCGCAGACGCGAAAGTATTGATTTTTTCCGAGGCTCGAATGTCATGACCTTGATATAATATAGAGAATAACATGAACATTAGGCTTGATATAACCTGGAAATTGATTTAGAATTCAAAACGAGATGACAAATTGAATTTATTTGAATATTATTTACAATTAACGCTAATTATTATAGTAACAGAACATAACCTTCTGCGACAGTATTGGATTTCCAGCCTCCGTGACTTTTCGCTAATTGTCTTTCGATTGCATATCCGAGAATAATCGATACTTGCGGTTTCATAATGGTACAATGGTGATTTCTCATTGGCTGAACAACTGAATTATAATGAATAGGTGTATTTTAATGAGGTGCATTAAAGGGCTACTACCAGGTGTATAATTACTACAGTACAGCCTGTCGTTCTCCGGCCCTGACGTTTCTCGTGACCGAGGGAGACAGTGTTACCGATACATATAGTCAGAATGAAAACTGTCACGCGCTCGCCGGCCGATTTTGTGCGCAGAATAATAACTAATTCGAACGCGTAGGCTTGCCTATAAATCATTTACATATAACTTAGATCACAGCCTTCGTTAATGTACACAGCTAGCGTAGACCACAAAAAAAACTAATGCGAATGCGTATGTAAATCATTTTACAGTTTTACACAAACGTAGATCGCATCTTTCATTAATGTACACAGCTAAATAATTATAACAGAATAAAAACTAATGCGAACGCGTATGTAAATCATTTTACAGTTTTACACAAACGTAGATCGCATCTTTCGTTAATGTACACAGCTAAATAATTATAACAGAATAAAAACTAATGCGAACGCGTATGTAAATCATTTTACAGTTTTACACAAACGTAGATAGCATCTTTCGTTAATGTACACAGCTAAATAATTATAACAGAATAAAAAACTAATGCGAACTCGTATGTATGTCATTTTACAGTTTTACACAAACGTAGATCGCATCTTTCGTTAATGTACACAGCTAAATAATTATAACAGAATAAAAACTAATGCGAACTCGTATGTATGTCATTTTACAGTTTTACAAAACGTAGATCGCATCTTTCGTTAATTGACACAGCTAAATAATTATAACAGAATAAAAACTAATGCGAACGCGTATGTAAATCATTTTACAGTTTTACACAAACGTAGATCGCATCTTTCGTTAATGTACACAGCTAAATAATTGTAACAGAATAAAAACTAATGCGGACGCGTATGTAAATCATTTTACAGTTTTACACAAACGTACATCGCATCTTTCATTAATGTACACAGCTAAATAATTATAACAGAATAAAAACTAATGCGAACGCGTATGTAAATCATTTTACAGTTTTACACAAACGTAGATCGCATCTTTCGTTAATGTACACAGCTAAATAATTATGACAGAATAAAAACTAATGCGAACACGTATGTAAATTATACACAGGCCTACAATATATTATCTCAGACTGTGGGAATATCTTTATAATGAAAGCGTATCAAATGAAATAGACTCTACTTTCCTTAGAATCTATTAATACTCAAGTTGAAAGACGCCACACTTTTAACTGTTATTTTTCCCACCTTCAAAGCGTCAAAAACTCTGTCTACCACTTTCGTAACAGGGAGAAGAGGTTCTCCATTGTCTCGCTCCTTCTCAAAATATTCACGCAATCTGTATATAAATTCATGACTTTAGCTCTTAAAAGAGCCGATTTTTTTCTTCTTTGATTCTGACGACCACTGGCCATATTACTATATCAATAATGAGAACAACTGGATAATACGCACGGCAGACCAATATCGATAGTCGACTCTACTCGCTGGCCACTAGTCACCGGGCCGTACCGAGCCCTATCAAACAAAATATAATCGAAATGGTGGTAGTCAAATTCGCGACTATATTCTTAAATAATTCACTCAATTAGTCAAGTTCAAGGTTTTATGTAGTACAACGGCGGTTTTTTAATGCATTAAATGAAAATGAAGATGTAATAAGATAATAAACTACGTTATCACAAGGAAATTAACAGGAAAAAAAGGCGTGTTTCACGGAATACAATTAAAATGACGGAAAGTAAATTTCCGGTTAATGTTCACTAAAGCGTAAAGTACGTAATTATGACGGCGTTGCTGTTTTATTTCTGGCCTATAGAAAAATACCTAGCCTTTTACGAAAAAAAAAAAAATTTAAGGACCATGAAATTATTCACCGCTTTCATTATAGGCCTATTATTTTTTAACAATATTACGAATCAAAAACTGTCATATTATATAATTTTAACTACTACATGGACGAACCAAATCAAGCTAACCTAACCAAAGCTAACCTAACCTAACCTAACCAAAGCTAAGCTAACCTAACCAAAACTAATCTAACCTAACCAAAGCTAATTTAACCTAACCTAAGCTAACCCTAACCTAAGCTAACCTAACCAAAGCTAACCTAACCTAACCTAACCTAACCAAAACTAATCTAACCTAACCAAAGCTAATTTAACCTAACCTAAGCTAACCTAACCTAAGCTAAGCTAATCTAAGCTAAGCTAACCTAACATAACATAACATAACCTTCGTAAATGCAAGGCCTGTAACCGGAGCAAGAAGGGATCTCAATCATTTAATCTGCAAGTACACGCAAAATAAATTCAAGTAAGGATCACGCTCCCACTGCATGAGAGGTCCGCGCATGCGCTACAGCAAAACTGTTTCTGTCCCGAGCCTCTCATCTAAGGCACTCGTCATAATTTACACGCAATATTTACGCAAATACACATTGTCGCTAACAGTGGTGCTATCTCTCAATAATGTTCAGAACGAAGGAGGTAGACAGAGAGAAAAAATTTCTCCCACCAACTACGCCACACACCAACGTCACGTTCTTATGTTGGTGACATTGTGTATTTACTTAAATTTGGTGCTAAACGTAACGGCACGGTTCAAAGTGACCGTGCTAATTCTCCAGTATAGCGCAATAATGTTTACAGGCACCGTAAATCGCTCAAGCACAAAACAACACAACTACTTCGCCTGTACTATAACACAAAGAACTAACGACTCGTTCGCCACGTGCTTCGCATAAAAAAGAAGTGGCAACATCGCGCTAAATACATCAGACGCTCATAGCTGGTTGGTTCTAGCAGACAACGTTAACCTCTAGTGCCCGCCTCTCTCCCAGCATTGCAAACTGCGTTTGAATTAATCTTCGCATATCAGAACTCAAGTCTTGTAACAGCAAATTGCAATAGAATTAAAATATTACTTTAAACCGAACCAGAGTGTTTTAAGGTTAAAATTTAGCAGAATAGTTTCATTCACAGTGGAATTTCGAGGTTCTTTTCACAACTTCAAAACGCCACACGTTGGCAATGCTGGTCACTATCTTTCTCTCTCGTTCTCTCTTCTCTTTCCAAGCGAAATGTCAGAGCCGGAGACTGGCCAGCTGTAGTTTACATTTCGGCATGGTTGAGCATAAACATATAAATAAAACACATAGTAAGACATTTCACTTTACCTCTGATAAAGGCTCATTTCCTTCCACTTCGTATGTGTTATCATGTACTTGTAAGACCAGCAGAACAAGTGCAGGTTCCATTTTGATCACATCCATCACAACTGAAATAAAAGGTTATGTAACTGTCAGTGATTACAGAAACTGTGCTGTTGAGAAACAGTTATAACAAGTTGCTATGAGGTAATTCATATCGCATTCATTACCTCGTACTCAATCTTCTTTCACAATTCTGTGCAAAAAGATCCCTCAATTCCCTACAATCTAGCATCAGGCACTGTCAAAATAATCTTCAATGCACATCTCACACTAACTTACCTGCCCAAGAACTCAGAACAGTTCAGAAATGGCTTCTCGTAAACAATTATCTTATTGTAGTATAAAATAATTAAATCTCCAGATATTTCATCTCTACATAATTATTCTAGGTTTAATGTATAATTCAGCAACTCATTCCTTCTCTGTTTTTAATTTCTCCAAAATATTGACTAGTGTTTATCAACCAGACAGTTTTGCTTACTTACATATATTGTAATTGTAATTTTAATTGTATTAAATACAGCTTTTCCAAGAACTGTCACCAAGGCTGCCTCTTCCACTTCGGCCAGTCGATTTGGAAGAGTGGTAAACGAAGGACTTAAAGAAGCCTACAATAACGATGATGATTTAACAGTTCGAAATGAAATTAGAACTCATTGCTATGCCATTCATTCACCCAGACGAAGTAGAAGAAATGTTTGCTGTATTGTATGAAGATGTAAGTGCTTAAGTTGAACCAATAGCCAGTTACACTGACTATTACACTCTTACTACGTCATACTACTTTTGACCAATAAAACGGTACGAAAGGACGTATTTCAACCAATCATGGCTGCTTATCGCACAATTTTATCGTGTCCCTAGCATTTCTTTAATTTTATCGCATACCTAGCATTTGTTTCTTTGTTTGCCAACATTTGAAACTGCGCTGGTCTGGACGTCAAAATATCCAGTCGATGCACAGCAGTTTCAAATATGACTCGCATTGGCATTCAAGAACAAGAATTAATAAAAATCACTGATCATACCTATGCATCTTCTGAAATCCGATTTACAAATAAATGAAGAGCACCATTCGAAATCCTGAATAAGTTGAATACACCATGTAGGCCTAAATCAACCAGTTCCACTTCTATTACGCACACGTCAATATAACATCAATTGAACCACCAACCACGTTCAAATTTGAAAATTGTACATTCAATACTTATTCCTTTTACAATTATTCATGTTTATTTTTTATGTCATCGTCGTTAAGTAAAAGTTTTCTAACACTTGTGCACAGTATATTAGTTAGGTTATGTTATAGCTTCTGCTATATGATATTATGGATAGTCACGTATCAGAGATTGTTAAATATTAAGATTTACTGAAAATCATCTGTCAAGTGACGTTGTTTACTGGGATTCGGATAATTGAAGTGGAATGCAACTGTTTTAATAATAAAAATGAAACTGAATCAACAAAGCCTTCTTGACTAGTAACATTGCCGTCGTGTATAGATCGAAAAATTCTCGACGAGAAGGTATTGCTCACTACTGCCATCTAGCATGCATCTAGCGTAATATTTGTAATGTTGAGATGGTACAATAATACATTTGAAGACAGTTGTATTTTCGTAAGTCAATTAATATTTTATTGTATTGGAGTACTTCTAATCTTTATATACTTTCTTCTAATCGTGTAATAGTCAATTAAATCCCACTCGAGATTTGATTTTCTCTAGATAAATCAAAACGTCTAGTGAGATTACTGTTGATAAAATCTATGATAGAGGAACACCAAGGATAGCAAGATGTCAAGCGGTACCATCACGCTATCCAACAAATGTGTGAAATGCAAATGATTAAGTGCAAGATAGATCACAACGCACAATCAGTAGTATCGAGGGATGGCACTGTAAATTTCACAAAATGCTCGTGACGCACCGTACGTGAATTTGGAAGTTCCTCGATTACATGAGAAAGATCAAAGAGACAATGAAATTCTTCTCACTCAAATTTTGGCTGGAACAGAAATGTAAATACCCAATAAAGAAGTCATACCAAATAAATCAACAGCAAGTAGAAAGAACGATAGACAATTATCAAGCACATAAAGACAGGGGTGAAGTCAACGTTTATCTGAGGAGTCTAAGCTACAGGTTGGAATTACGTCAACCTATACATGGGAATGAAGATGGGATGTAATTATAAATTTCTTGATAATCCATTTTGAATCTTGCGCGAGTTAATTATTTATAAATTTCTGTTATTTCTTCTTAATAAAGTGCTATAAATTTGTTCCTTAAAACTTCAGTAATGTAATTAAATAAGTGTTATATAACAATTAATTCATTAATAGACTTTTCTAGTAGGCATTTTCATTTGTACACATTTTTCAGGTAGACTAAAGGACGAGGAAACTAAGCAATGTTATCAGGTTGAAATTTCAAATAGGTTTGCTGCTTTAGCAACTTCCAAACGAAGCTGAGGAAGAGTTAGATGTTAATAGCGTGTGGGACAATATCCGAGATAATATCAAAATTGCAGCTGAGAAGAGCATAGATTATCATGAAACTAAGAAAAGAAACCATGGTTTGATGAAGATTGTTCCATTGTAGTAGATAGAAGGAAACAGGCAAAATTCAAAATCTTACAGGATCCAATTGTGGAGAATAGAGATAATTATTTCAATGAAAGACGGGAAGCAAGTCGTACACTTAGGAATAAAAAGAGAGATTACTTGAAGGAAAAACTGAATGAGGTAGAAACAAATAGTAAGAATAAAAACATTCGAGATTTATATAAGGGTCTAAAGAATTTAAAAACGGATATCAGGCAAGGGTAAACGAGAATGGTGACTTACTTGCAGACTCTCATTCAATCCCGAACAGATGGAAAAACTATTTTGGGCAACTACTAAATATACATAGGCCAAATAGAAATGATCAGGACGAAATTCAAATACAAACTGCTGAGCCATTCATACCAAGACCCACACTTTCTGAAGTCCAAATTGCGATAGAAAATCTGAAAAAGTACAAGTCTCCAGGTATTGATCAAATTCCAGCACAATTAATACAAGAGGGCGCAAGGGCATTATCTAGCGAAATTTATAAACTTGTACTTGCAATTTGGGAAAAGGAAATTCTACCAGAACAATGGAAGGAGTCCATAATCGTACCTATTTTTAAGAAGGAGGACAAGACTAACTGTAGTAACTTAAGAGGAATATCACTTTTGTTGACATTGTACAAAAATTTTGTCGACTATTCTTTTGAGAAGATTAACTCCATATGTAGATGAAATTATTGGGGATCATCAGTGTGGTTTCAGGCGTAATAGATCGACTATTGATCAGATTTTTTTGTATTCGACAGATATTGGAGAAAAAATGGGAGTATCAGGGTACAGTACATCAGTTATTCATAGATTTCAAAAAGGCGTATGACTCGGTTAAGAGACAAGTTTTATATAATATTCTTATTGAATTTGATATTCCCAAGAAACTAGTTCGATTAATTAAAATGTGCCTTAGTGAAACTTACCGCACAGTCCGTATAGGCCAGCTTCTGTCTGATGCTTTTCCAATTCACTGCGGGCTAAAGCAGGAGATGCACTATCACCTTTACTTTTTAACTTCGCTCTAGAATATGCCATTAGGAAAGTTCAGGATAATAGACAGGGTTTGGAGTTGAATGGGTTACATCAGCTTCTTGTCTATGCGGATGACGTGAATATGCTAGGAGAAAATCCACAAACGATTAGGGAAAACGCGGAAATTCTAGTTGAAGCAAGTAAAGCGATAGGGTTGGAAAGTAAATCCGAAAAGAAGAAGTATATGATTATGTCTCGTGACCAGAATATTGTACGAAATGGAACTATAAAAATTGGAGATTTATCTTTCGAAGAGGTGGAAAAATTCAAATATCTTGGAGCAACAGTAACAAATATAAATGACACTCGGGAGGAAATTAAACGCAGAATAAATATGGGAAATGCGTGTTATTATTCAGTTGAGAAGCTTTTGTCATCTAGTCTTCTTTCAAGAAATCTTAAAGTCAGAATTTATAAAACAGTTATATTACCAGCTGTTGTGTATGGTTGTGAAACTTGGACTCTCACTTTGAGAGAGGAACAGAGGTTAAGGGTGTTTGAGAATAAGGTTCTTAGGAAAATATTTGGGGCTAAGAGGGATGAAGTTACAGGAGAATGGAGAAAGTTACACAACGCAGAGCTGCACGCATTATATTCTTCACCTGACATAATTAGGAACATAAAATCCAGACGTTTGAGATGGGCAGGACATGTAGCACATACGGGCGAATCCAGAAATGCATATAGAGTGTTAGTTGGGAGACCGAAGGGACAAAGACCTTTGGGGAAGGCCGAGACGTAGGTGGAAAGATAATATTAAAATGGATTTGAGGGAGGTGGGATATGATGGTAGAGACTGGATTAATCTTGCTCAGGATAGGGACCAATGGCGGGCTTGTGAGGGCGGCAATGAACCTCCGGGTTCCTTAAATGCCAGTAAGTAAGTAAATAAATAAGTAAGTAAGTAAGACTAAAAGACAGAGTAGACCTACTTTATGTAGATTTGTAGCTGTAGAGCTACTATTATTAGACGCAAAAAGTAGACATAATGTCATTAGACATATTTTCTGTAGACCTTCTGTCCGTGCATCCTCTACACACAACAGAATATTTGCCAGGGATATAGGATATAGTGCATTTTATCTCTGCTACATGGACCCTCTTCCACAAAGTATCGTCTAATAGGCCTATATTACAAGTATATTCTGTTGTAACTAATAGTTATTCATAGAATTGTGTTCTACAAATGTTTTCGTGTACATTTGTACTTAAATACTCCATACTTAAAACAGTACAAGCGACTTTTCATTGTTCTGTTTCACCTAAATATTAGTATTCGTGAAGCTGTTGTAATTTGTACAGATTTACCTACAACTGAAGGAATGCTAATAACTTAAAATATCAGTGAAGTTTGTGTAACTCAAGGAACTAGTTGACTGAAATGTATAGTCTAATAGTAGCAGAAGTGAGAATATTCGTGTATATCAAAAGAAAAATAAATGTTCTTCAGTGCAATGAACTTTTTAGGTTAAGTGGACTTGAAGCAGAAAGAACCCTTCACTAACATTAGGTATAGATTACCACATACAACCAATCGAAGTAACCTAAGCATCAGTTTGAAATACACTTCTTTGGTTGATTAATGGAAGCCAATATCAGAGCATGCATGCAATTTCAAAGTTTTCAGAGTTAGATAATATTGTAATCTATGATAACAGCTACACCATGACAAACAATTTGAGTACAATTCCTTATTGTGTATTTCTTTTACCTTAGTTTAATATAATAACCCGAGGCACAACAGCCTATGAAGGTCCATGACCGACAGCTTCACGTCCACATGCCGAAGCAGAAGTGGACGATCATCCAACCAGAAATGAAATATCGTGTGGTTAGCACGATGAATGCCCCAGCCATTATAGCTGGCTTTCGTAACCGGTTTTCGCTACCTATCGTAGCTCCCAAAATTAGTTAAATGTACCGAACACAGTGTCTTTCCTTGTCTCTAAATCCTTAAAAATAAATAGTTTAGTCTAATAACAAACAAATATGGGATATGGATACTTGTACCATGTCTCGATTGCAATTGTAACTAATTCCACATTGCAATTACTTACGGAAAATTACGACTGCGATCTTAAAGTGAAAGATCAGGTTTAAATATTGACACATAGATGTTAAAGTATTTAAATTATCATTATTCCTCATAAAACAAATCAGACAAATATTATAAGAATGATGATAAACCGTTGCTTGCATCCTGAAATACGAATTTATTACCAAGGAGGTGAACATATCCTAATTCAAAGTTTGACGTCATATGACAAACCGCTGTTCTTCGGACATACACTTTTATGACGTCACTAACGCTATACAACTGTTGTACATTATTTTGTGAAACAGAAAATTACAATAACTCACTATACAATAACTTTTACTAATAACTAATAAAGTATTAGACCATACGAGTACTTTTGTGGAATAGGGCCCTGGGCTATCGTGGAAATTGGGGGTTTTGAAGTGTAAAAAAATACGTCTTAAACCATCTTTATTAGTAGAAAATAAAATTTTCTCAATTTTTTTTTAGATCTATCTTTTTCTCATTATTACTAGCTATCTAAGTTACCTTCCTCTTCTTGTTCTAACTTATATTTTATTTTACAATTTACAGTTATTTTTGATCTGGCCGGAATTCGAACCCCTACGAATGTGTTCTTCTTATCCCTCCATGACCATAACCACTGAGTTAACAGAACAGTTTGGGATACAACTGCTTACATATCACATATTTCTCTCATATAATATAGTAGGTAATACAGCATATAGTTAGCAGTAAATTAGCTAGCATTATGCAACTGCTTTTCATTACCACTTATAGTTACTAGTCATAATATCAGTTGAGCTGTAGTACTGGGATAGTGATAGTGTATCATGGCAACCAGTGCTGTCGTGGTAATTTTTCTTTTGGCCATATGCCCATCCCTAGTTTTCTCTCTTGAAATATATTTTACCCTCCTCTCTTTATCTCTCCGACTGACATTTAATGCTTTTTTTAATACTGAAGAAGTAAATCAATTGTTTTGCTTTACATTTTAATTGTACAACAAGCTTGCTTTAAAGAATACGCCATGCAACACTACCGTAGATGCACACTTGTCTCCATGAATCTTGGACTATATATTTGCAGCACTTCTTGTTTTTCAACCATTATTTCACATAATTCTGGATTCCAATGCTGCAGAGGTGGTCAATTTTTGTTTATGAACATCAAACAAAATACATTATAAACAGCAAGAGATGGTCTAAGATTTGTACAGATCTCGGAGCACAAAACTTACATACGCATATGCCATATCGCTCTGTACGGACAAATTTTTTTTTTGCCCCTTACAATTAAAAAAATTGTAGGTTCTCATACGACGTATGGTAACGTATGGCCTCCATGAGAGCACTAATGACAAGTAACTTCGTCTAAATTATGTGAAAAATTGAATAACAATGAAAGCTATTCATTTTTCTGAAACATTTCAACTTATTACACTGTAGTGTGTCTGATGAGAATACCAATTGCAGTGTATAAAAAATTCGAATTATAAAACATTCTCAGATAATGTAACCCATAGCGAGTGCACATCAGGTTGTGTGCTCCTGAACAGCTCCTTTACTTGGCTACTTCTGAGTAGGGTTGCAGAAGGCCATTGTATGTACATAGTTTCTATTCACATAAGAAAAAAAACATATGAGAGACCGTTTAATTTTTTGACTTTAAATTCATAGAACAGAGAATGCACACAGCTCATGTCGCGTTAACACAATCTTGGAAAATTAAAATACAACTTAATCTTAATTAAATGTTCAGAGAAAACAAACAATAAGATACGCTTATCTCAAAATGAAATTAAAAGATTAAGAAATATTTCTACACTCTCATTTCATCTCAATATTCTAGAAAACAAAAATAATAATAATGATTGTTAAAAATATTTAAAAACATATAAAACTCCGCAGACAAAAGTAAAAACACGATGTGCTATTTTAGGTAAAAAGAAAGCTCTTTCGATTTAATTTTAATTAAATATTCGGTGAACACAGGAACTAAGAAGGTTATTTTACGATATACAAATAAACTTAATAATAAAAAAAACTCTATTTGTCCTACTGGGAACATTTTCTTCAGGAAATTAGAAATAGTTCTCTCAACTTTCATTTTTAAAGTGGTAACCGGTAAACTTACACACAAGAAATCAAATTTCCCGAGACGTGTTTAAAATCAATCATGTGTGTTATGCTTATATTTCTCATCCGTCGTCTAGAACACGTCAGCTATCCAGGGTACCTGAGCTTAAGACCCGTATATTTGTCTCTCTTCATGCAATAAGCTTTATAAACTTGTCAAACTGCATTACATTTTAAAATTCCTTTGGAGAACGAAATTTAAATTTGTTGGATCAAATTTGTGCACATTTTAAGGACAAAATTAAAATAATTTCAACCAATAATTATCACAATACACTGGTCTTTTAAACTGACTGCGCACGTTGGGAATTTATTCAATAGCTTTCTCAAAATACGCTATGAAGTGTTTCATATAAAACAATTTTCTGTCTCAGAAAGAAGCAAGAATGACAAAAATTGTATTATACTTATTTGTACCGTGTCACAGCACTGAATAGCGGTCATCAATAATGGTATGTTCCATTACAAATCATTACCAATGTAGCGAATGTACACAATCCGTCAGATTGCGCTAGTAATACAAATTACTTACAAACACAACTTCACTTCCATAATAATCACAAAAACTTCTGGATTACTAATTATGTCAATATCAGAATCGGACTTGCCAACAGGAAACAACTATGAGAAGAGGACTGTAATTTCTCACTTATCAGGGATGCTAAAATTTGCGCCGATTGTATTGGATTTTTCGTTCATGGATTAGAGTACAATTTCCTTTTGTTCGTTTTTAATTCTCGCCAATCTAATTCTATCAGTGTTTAATTCTCGTGTCATGCTCCTTCTTGCAAAGGGAAAATGTGCAGCACTGTAACACACATACATATTATAGCAACTTCGAAGATGCGAAATAGTCCGTGCACTAGTAAACTGTTTAAAATAATCGGTCAATACAGAGTATCCACCAGCCAATGAACGAATACTTCACACTTTTATCACCGTCAATGTGGCGCCATAAACCAATTTTCAATACTTTTATCATATCCACAACACATTTCAATTCTTCTGTGTGTGTATGCGTGCATGCGTGTGTAATTTCTTACTACATCAACACATTTAATATATCACAAAATATATACTGGACGACCTAAATGTAATTACTGTATTATGAAAGTCGCCATAATATTTCCTTTCTCGAATTGTGATCCACTTACACTAGATGGTTACTGACACGAGAAGCAGAGCCAGCACTACAAGCAAACGATAGATTAGGTGTGTATTGTGTGACAGGTTAGGTTAGATCAAATGTGTAGTATTATGAGAGAGATTAGGTTAGGTTTGATTAGGTGTGTAGTGTTATTACTATGTTGGCAACACTGAAAGCCACTATTACATTAACACGTTGA